>JAURVB010014807.1:0-83073 GCA_033002965.1 Piper betle
TTTGTCATTAGGATTTTGGATTAGGGCCCGTTGCCACTTGCCAACACGAATGCATGAGGTGATGATGCCGACGTGTGCTTGTGATTCTGCTGTGTTTTGTTTTGCTTTATTTAACTGGTTATGAAGTTCTTTGTCGCTTCGGCAAACCATGTTTTGAACTGCCATAAATTTTCACTCACACCACAACGCCCAGGGATAATTTTTTGCCAAGGGATTGCCTGATTCGGCCGTCTGCTGATGTCGTTATAGTAGGTATGCAAACCAAACAATAATTTTTAAAAAAGACTATAAGTTGGCGAATAAATTGTGGTCATCCCTGTTTGGCTTGAGCTTATATGTATTGTTTTTCAAAGCAAAGAATATTAATGGATTTTAAATATCTAGACAAGACGTGGCCCTATGAGCGACTTATACTAAGATAAACTATAATAATCTAATATCTAATTTCTTATGTATAAATTTTATATATTTTGATTTTCTTTAAAGAAACTTTTTATGTGAGAATATAAATTATAATAATTTGATTTATGTTTGGTATTTTGATTGGTTAAATTTATTGCTAGAGCCCACCATTGAATTCCTAACAATTCTTGTGTAACAGTCATTTTTTAATCTTGAATTAGGTTTTCCTCTTATTTTTGTAGAAATCAGTGTAAAATTTAAAAAGAATAAGAAGTTAATAGACAGGATTTCGACTTGTAAAGGGAATACGTAGGTGTTTGCATGCGTCAATCAAATGTATAATAACGTGTTGTTGTTTGCATGTGTCAATCAAATATATAATAGCGTGTATCGATTAAATGCATTGCTTAATCCTATGTGTAGTTAATATATTCAGACTTTTAATCATTGAAAAAAATGGAAAATTAAACGAATGGGTTTGAAAGTTTCAACTTGTTTTGTCTCAAACTTGTTTCTGTGGATGGCTTTGGGAAAGAAAATAAATAAATGGAAAAGACTAACTTGCCAATTGTCTCCTAGTTTGCCATAATGATCTTTTCAATTCAAGAGTCAAGCCATCTTTAACTGTTTACATGTTTATTATCATAGGACGGTAGGGTTGGCCAATTCGTAGCTGGGCAAGCCCAATTCACTACTTAAGAATCGATTTTTGTTTCGGCGAAATTTACTTTGAAATTTTTACTGGTGTTGCATTCCATTTACGTTGGATGTAAGCTTGCGTCAATGCGGGGTATGCAAAATAATACCTAACGGCTTAATCAAATTTGAATTTGCTCAATGTTCGCCTTTCATGGCCTTTTATATAAAATATAAAAGTAATAACTAGAATCAATGCGACAGTGAAGACTTTACATGAATATCTAATAATTAGGTGTAGAACACTAGTAGAAAATCCGTCATCAGCAACTAGAAATACGGTTGCTGAAGACATTAAATTCGGTCGCTGATAACATCTAGAGAGGGTTGCTGATGAAATGAGCCACATTTAGCTCCACCCGGGAGCGACGCCGGTGTCGATCATCTTGGGAATCGACGGTGGAGATGCACAGCGTCTCCACCGGCGTCGCTCCCAGGAAGAGCTAAAATTTTTTCTTAAATTTGTACCAGAATCAAATTCGGTCACAAAATAAGCAACCGGAAGAGCCCGTTTCAATTCGGTTTATAAATTATTGACCGCAATAGTGGTCGCAGCCTACTTGTGGATATTTTGTAGCCCGATTTGCAGTTGCAAATAAAGTTTCAAATTCATTTCTTGATTGATGTTTTTTGGTTGATAAATGTTTGCGATTAGGGATTGGTTGCAAATACTGCCACAAAACGGTCGCTTATTGGTTGTCACCTAGTTGCGGAATAACCCGAAAATATTTATAATATTTGTTATTTTTTTAATTTACCTGTTTAATAATAAAAGATCATAAGTAAATAAATATGATGACAAAATTTATATACAAATATATAATAAAATTTAAATCTAAAATTTATTAAAATATACAATATCATACATAAAATATAAATCGAATGTATAATAAAAAGAAAATCTTATATCTAGACCAAAGGAGGGGCGAGAGGATCACAAGGTGGCATGCCATGGTTATAATCAGAAGGGACACGACACTTATCTCTACACCAAGAAAACATAAGAAGCATCTATTTGTCCATAGCATCATTAATGGAGTGGACAAGAGAGTTATCTCTGCTTTGAGCCTCATCCCTTAGTCGCCGGTCTCTCTTGTCAAGCAACTGAGTAAGCTGGCAGTTCCGTGCCTCAGCATCAGCCCTGATCTCCTCCCTCAACCTCATGATCTCTGCATCTCTATCCTGCTCACGTGTCTCTAAATCCTTGAACTAGTGGAGGAAAGACTCATCCGACCGAGAAGTTTGACTCATCGTACCAGCATCCGACTCATCATCCTTGACATGATAATAAATGGATCCACGTGACTTAGGAGGAACATGATGCACTGTCGCCAATGCAATTCCTAATCCATAATACTGACCCATGTTTGGTTCTCCAACCACATATTGGTATGCCGCAAGGTTGACCGCCAATGGCTGGCTAGAAGGATTGGTAGCATATGTGAGCTCTATACGCTATTGGTACTTAGCTTGAAAAGATGATATTAATTAGTACAAATCAGTTAGCAGTTTTTAATATCGAAAACTTGCACAAAATGATAATATCATATGAGAGAACATAAAAAGAAGCTTGATATATTTGAAATTCGTTAATGAAACTATTATAAAGTGTATAATTCTAAAGAAAATTTGGCAGTCTCCCTTGTAAATGGAACTTTTGGAAAATTTTACGCCTACAGAGTTAACATTTCATATTTCATAATTTCATGATCTATATTTCACACAAACACCACACATTTACATAACAATTTCACATTCATCAAGCAATAAATATTTGGTCTTCACATGATCTCATTTTGTGCAAAACAAAAATAACATAGAAATTCTTCCAACCCATGTTTCTTCGTTACTTAAACTAGTGCAAACAACTAAATATTTGGCAAATAGTACAAAATATATAGAATTACTATTTCAAAAAAATTAATTCCCGTTGAGCTTGAGAGGCCATAATGAATACATTTGAAGAGGCTAACATAATGTCATATTTAAATTTAACTAAACCATGGGGATGTACAACTAATACACCTCTAGTTCTATCAAGCGAGTGGCACTTATATAATACAATTGTATCTTCACTGCAATGCAACTCATACACATTGAGGAGGATTCTAAAATAATTTGTTTCTTCTTCGGACTACACAAAACCTCTAACACAAATCCCACTATATGATATCCATGTAAGGTCATCATATATGTTGATTTGAAATTTATAACTATTTGTGTCGTTGGTCTTTCTCGTCAAGCAACTGGGTAAGCTGGCAATCCTGAGCCTCAGCATCCGCCCTCATCCTCATGATCTCTACATGTCTATCATGCTCATGGGTCTCTAAATCCTCGAGCCAGTGGAGGAAAGACTCATCCAGCTGAGACGTTTGACTCATCGTACCATCACCAGACGCATCCTTGACATGATAATAAACGGATCCACGTGACTTGGGAGGCACGTGACATACTGTTGCCAATGCAATTCCTAATCCTTAATACTAATCCTTGTTTGGTTCTCTGATCACATATCGGTATGCCACAAGGTTGACCGCCAACGGCTAGCTAGAAGGATCAATAGCATATGTGAGCTCTATATGGTCTCGGTACATAGCCTGGAACAATGATATTAATTAGTACAGATCATTTAGTAGTTTCTAAGATCGAAAACATGCACAAAATGATAATATCATATGAGAGAACATATAAAGAAGCTTGATATATTTAAAATTTGTTAATGAAATCATTATAAAGTGTATAATTTTAAGGAAAATTTCGCAGAGTCTCCCTTGTATATTAAACTTTTGGAAAATTTTACCCTTGTACAGAGTTGACATTTCAGATTTCATAATTTCATGATCTATATTTCACACAAACATCACACATTTATATCTCATTCATCAAGCAATAAATGTTTGGTCTTCACATGATCTCTTTTCCTGCAAAACAAAGATAAGATAGAAGTTCCTCCAACCCATGTTTTTCGTTACTGAAACTGATGCAAACAACTAAATATTTGGCAAATAGTACAAAAACGGGTGCAAACAACTATTGAACTCCTTATTGGCACATGCAACCTTTCCTTTGCGCATCCGGTGTGTGTGGTCAAACAAAATTGACCACGAGACAAGGCCTTCCATTTGTTTCTACCGGATTGCGAAAGAACTAAAATAATTTATAACCTAATCAAATGTTCGACAAAATAATGAAGGAAAAGTATTCATACCAAGCGTCTTTCATAGATCTCTAAACTAATAAATCCACAAACATGACAAGTAGTTCCACGGTCTTTCTCCATCATCCAATTTTTCTTCTTCTTATCTGATAACTCCCAGAATCTATCAGTAGCCTGTGATCCCGGATGAGATGTTCGTAGATGTCTGATTGAATCTAAGCATGTCGACCTTCCTCCGGATGAGATGTTTGTAGATGTCCGACTGAATCTAAGCATGTCGACCTTCCTCCACATGGTCTGTAAGGTCTATTGTGTCCATCATTCTGAGTGTTGCATCTCTCACTTTCTTCATCATCGCCTTATATAATTTGGGTGCTGCCTCAAAGAAGGTAGCTCGCACCCGTAGCTCATCATCCGACCTTCAAGTATATTTCGTCTGAAAATAAATTAAAGAACTTTACAGAGTATGTAATATGTTTTTACAAGTGTAAATGATGAAATTTGAATGTTCTTGTAATTTACCATCCTCTCTAGACCATATATCCCTGATATTAGGAGGCATGTCAGTCCACTTCGGATATGCTCCATAAAACTTGCCCCTAATTGTGATACAAATTTGTTTGGGCATACTCGGATCAAAAGTTTGTACAATTGACAATATAATTAAAACATATTCATTCCAGATTTGCATCAAAATTAAAATCACAATATTAGATTAAAAATATGAAAACATTACCACCACGTAACCGAATGGAACAAGTCTTCCGAAGATAATGACGTGCTCAGCGCATGTGGTCTGTTCGGTCCTCGAGACTGTCGAGAATTACCTGCTTGGTCGGTGGCATCTGCATGAGGCTCCTCTACATCATCACCTTGTGAAGGTGTAGGGGCATGCTCACCCTCGAGACCCTTGCCACAGGATCAAGATCCTGCTCCCACGCCGAAGTGTGAATTGACCACTAGCCATATCTACAACCCATATCTACACACCGAAGTGAGAATCACCCTGCTTCTTCGAACTACACACAACCTCTAACACAAACCCCACTGTATGATATCCATGTAAGGTCGGTATATATGTTGATTCAAAATTTATAATTATTTGTGTAATATCTTTTAAAATGTCTAACATTTCGAGATAAACCACAAAAATAGGTGCAAATACAATTATCAATGTGAAATCCATTATTTGCATAAACCAATAAGTAAGAAATAACGTTTTTAATAATAAAGTTTTACAAATCATATGAAAATTGTCTTAATACACTCTTAAATTACTTACATAATTGTGTAACCATCTTACAAAAGCATAATCTCTATATTTTAATAAATATTTGTCAGAGATGTTCATATGTTGATGTCTGACATTTGCATCAAATAATCTTCAATATAAAATAAAAAACATGTTGAACCCTCCGGATACGCCTTGTTTGATACTTTTCTTTTTAAATATTGAATAAATCTTTCAAAAGGATACATCCATCTATAATGAGGTGACCCAAATACGCAAACCTCGAAAGCTAACTGAATAGGTAGATGCTTCATCAAATCAAAAAGCTCAGCGGTAGAATTTTCTTTAACTTGCAAAGTATTAGCGGGATGCCCTCTTCTAATTACTCACAATATTCAACCACTAACTATAAATATTTACTTTTTTATTTATCTATAAAAATTTTAAATGGTACGACCCTCTAAACTGATCCAAATGAAAATTACTATAACTCGTACAAAGCTAGAAGCTACAAGAGTTGTACCTCATACAAGGCTCTTACAACAACAACAACCACTTCCAATGGATACCTCCCTTTGGTGCTGAGATTTTGGTATAATATATCTTGTAGTGCGCAAAATATATATCTATTTTTTCATAATGCGCATGGGGATATAAATTGTTCCATGGAGATAATACGAATTACTGTTTGAACTACATATCGTCCCATCTTAACAAGCAACATTAACCCAACAGAGAACGTGTCGTGACAATAACAGCTTTGCCTCTGATGAGCACCCGTTGTGTTTCAACGTCCAGGTGAAGATCTAGAATTCCACCTCTTGATGATGCCCGGTAGAAAAAATAAGTTATGCATAGATTGTCTGTATAAATACATAGATAGATAGATGAATAAATAAATAAAAAGATACATAGACAAATATATAGATCACAGATATGGTATGCTATAAGTAACATTTTCTCAGCTTTTTGACATATAATTAGATAATTATTAGATAGATAGCTAGATAAATAAATAAATAAGATAAATAAACAAATAGAAGGACCTGGTATGCAATAAAATCACATTTTCCAAGCTTTTTGTTCCAATAGTTTACTAATGCACAATCACATTTTCCATTTTTGATAATATTGTTTGATTAATCTCATATCAACTTCAAGGGTAACTGGTGACTTGCATTTAAGTTAATGAGAAAGCTTTATTCTTTGAACTATCTTTTAAATTAAGAGAAGTCCGTACAATCTGTTTCAAATCCTTTTGAAAGGCCATAGGGCTAAACAAATACTAAGGATTTGATTTAATTATTTTTACTACGTGAAATAGAAAACTTATTCTAACTTTTAATAACTACCACAAAATCACTAGACAACCAATTCCATCCTTGGGAAACATGTTAACCTTGCGTTAGACTATCAATTTCATCCTTTGGAAACATCATTAACCCAGCTCTAGTATATAATAGCACAATACAATGAGATGCTGATATTGTACATTTCATTGATTTCATTGATGACTGTGAGTATGTTTGTTTCAATTTGTTATCAAAGGATTGCCCAACTATTTAACCTTTTTTCTTTAATGCGTGTAATTTATCACCAAGAGATTCATTTTAAGGTCAATTCAATACACGAATTCAAATTCTTCCCATCCAAATCTTATTATAAACCATATATTTTAAGTTATATGTATGGTTTTCTTTCTAATAGTTCATTGTCAGTAAAGAATAAATTAGATTATATATAACAATTTGGAATATCCATCTCTTAAAGATTCAAATATAGATTTAAAGTATCAATTTCTTCATAAAGATTAAGGTACTCTTTTACTTTTAATTTATTTTCTTAAATATTTAATACGATGTTGATCTTATCAATTCTAACAGATCCGTGATGTAAGATCAGAACAATATTTTTATTACAACTTTGCAATTATAAAGTTGACTTGAGGGTCTTTCCTTAGGATTGTCCTCCACTCAACTGCTATAACACACAAGCTATCATTTCAAGTTAGTAATGATATGTCTCGTATATATGGTATGGAGTTCAGATTGTAGCTTGATGAATCAAAGCAACAAAATTAGTTTATGCAATTATTTTGTCTTAACTCTTAGTAGACTGAGTGTGATTTGTTATCCTTCTTTATTTCTTATATCTTAATACTGCTTCAGAGGAGGCAATGCGATCACTTGCATATGTTTGCTGCATAAAAATAAACATGTACCTTCCATGATCATAGATTTTCTTTCTTCAACCCCGAGTGGGAGCTTGACAAAGAAACCGAGCCAAAGCACATACATACATCGTTGTAACTCTGATACAAATTATTATCCCCATTCTACCGTCCATCTTATCAAGTGAGGCACAACGTGGAGGAATTAAAATTATACCAACAGAGAACCTGTCATAACAGTCACAGCTTCACCTCTCACTAGCACCGCTGTGTTTCCACATCCAGATGAAGATCAAGAACTCCACCTCTTGATGATGCCTGGTACAAAAAATAAGTTCATGCAAAGATGGTAAAGAAGAAAGGGGAAAGAAGATAAAACACACATTACAGAGATATATATACCTGGTAAGCAATAAAATCAGATTTTCCAAGCTTTTTGCTCCAATAGTTCACCAATGCACAATGAGCAGTCCCGCAGACAGGATCCTGGAAGGCGTTAGCTATGTAAGCACTGCATAATATAATGTTCAGGTGTATGCCTTGCTTTTCATGTTGCTCACTTTTGTAATGCTTTTAAGCAATTATAACATCTAAGATGCTAAGTGGCTATATGATAACTAAGAAAACCAACGGCGCGCTGAAGCAAACTGCAGTTATGGTGATAACATTCTTGGCCTTAAATCGAGAGAAATAGCACATTAGAATCTACATTCCTTATCAGCAATGGAGAGAAATGCTACAGTAGGATCCATATCCCCACCACATCTCATACACTCATTTTCCCCATTTAACATGATACCAAAAGGTTGTTAGGGAAATAGACCTTAAACTAGGATCTATGCAAATACAAATAGCCAAATTTTTTATAGTCGGATGCCCTTCTTGACACTAACCCTTTTTTATTTAGGCTTCGAACGGGCAACGAGTGAGCATTAGCAGAATTCCCCAATAAGGTCATCTAATTTAAATATAAGTCCACTAATTGCAAGTAGTGCTCATTCACATGGTAGAAAAGACTAATGAAAATCTTATTAAAAAACCGAAACTAAGCAACTTCGTAATTAGAAAGCAATTAATGCCACCAATGAATTTTTTGACGAGCTCGGCTCGACCCATAATACATTAAAGCTCGCCAACTACTCAAAAAGCTCATTTAGTAAAAATTATAATGAATTTTCCATGTGTTTATAAATAATTATTAAAAATAAGTAAAGAATATTTTAAACCTCAGATAAAAAAATAAAAATTGGACTCACTAATTAATCAAGGTCACGTACATGAGAATGCACCCACTTCTGACCGTTGATATTGGGGTGAGTGGGTCCTCGTGTGCGTCCTAGGGTATCAAAATGATGGTAGCAGGTTCGGACTGAATGTAACGCTTTGAGGACGATAGAAGGGATGGTCGGCCAAATATTTGAAGCCCAGGTGGAACGAATGGTATTTACCATCTTCCAAGCTATAGAAGATCATGTCTTCCCTTCCCCAAACTACTGGGATCCTCCCAAAGTTGAAATATACGAAGTTCTTTTTGAAGCAAGATGTGGGGGGAACAGGTGACAAAGCAGTCGATTTACCGTTACCCAGAAACAAGCAACAATCGCCCAAGTCCTTCCCTTGCTTGCACCAATCTCCTCCCATTCTCTACTTTAAACACTCTCCCATCGGATATGGCGGCGGCCTCGGGACTTGGCATTGCAATTCTATAAGGTCACCATCGACGTCTTCCACCAAAACAACGAACATGGCGGCGTCCTCGGGACATGAGTGTGGTCTTCCACCAAATAGCATAGTTTGGTATCGTCAATCCGTAGGAGGCTGTCATGGATTAACGGCGGCAACAATGAGATTCTCCACATGCACGGGCTTGGTATTGGTGGTTTTGTTCTTGTTGGGTTTATCCTACATCGGTTGTGAATGATATTGGTGACTTGTATATAGGATAATAGGAAAGCTTTCTTCCTTGAATTAATTATTGAATTAAAAAGGCCTGTGACAATATTACAAGTCTCTTTTAAGGCCTAAAGAATAGAGCTTGGTTAGGGGCTGAAAGGGCCCAAGAGTTCTTGATCTCCCAAACGTTGACCATGGCAATGTTGTTGTAGGTTATAGTATACAAGCGACCATTGTGGTGTGCTATGTTGGAAGTCCAAAGGACATTTCTCTTCACCACCATCCACGCCTGGTCACGACCGGGTTCTCTTCACCACCATCCACGCCTGGTCGCGACCGGGTGCCACCAAGGCAAGCGTAGTTACAGTGCTCGTACTTCTCATCGACGGGACTATCGCTGCTACAGCTTCCGACAATTATCACCTTGCCTATGACATAGTCGCAAAACATGGTTCTGTACTTGTGTACTGCTACATGCAAGAATAAAGAAGTTGACAAATATTAATGATATGTCTACACTAAAAAATCTAATTCAACTAGAATTGGATGTAAAGAAGGTAATCATCCTGCAATTTCCGAGCAGGCACTTGTAAAATTTTATTAAAAATATATATAAATAATATTTGGAATTAAAATAAAAAAGTAAATAATGACCCGTGCCATCAATTTATTTAGTATATTTATCTTGTAGGCCGTTTTTCATCCATGCAATCATGTACTTTATCAATTTTGTTTAATGACTTATATTATATCTAGGTAACGTGCTTCAAAATTTTTTTATTTTTAATATCTATAACTATAAAAGGTGAAATGATTTTTTCCCTGATCTACCCCCTTTTTAGAATTTTAAACCAATAGGGATTTTTTTCCTTTTGTTTTTATCACGTTTTAGTCTCTCTCGTGTTGTGGTTGATTTTGGCCCCACATAGGCCTTTTGATACTTAATTAATTCAAAATTATATTATTATTTATTATCAAGAAAGCATTGGAGTATAATTTTACCTAAATTAAGAATTGAAAAGGTTAATTTATTTTAATATATTCATAATTTCCTTAAAATGTACTTTATTATTATTATTATTATTTATTATAAGGAAAGCGTTGGAGTATAATTCTTCCTAAATTAGGAATTAAAAATGTTAATATATTTTATTATATTCATAATTATACTATCAAATTAAATTTTGTTACTTAACATTATACACCTAAATTAGGTTATTATTATTTTAATATATTTATTTACATATTATTATTTATTATTGAAAATTTTATATATTAATCAAATTTAAAATCATTAAAAATAAATTATTGTAAGTTTTTAAAATTTATATTAATTTTAAAATAAATTTAATAACTTTTTTTGTTAAATATAAATGTTCGGGCGCGGGATCGTCCGCCCCCTCGAATCGGTTCTTTTGTGTGATTCGAGGTTTAAAGGTTCGGTGGGACCGAGGCACCCTTGCCACGCAAAGAGATAATGCGATGGAAATAGAAAATATTACAAACACATGAAATGACACGCAGGGAATTTTTTACGTGGTTCCTTAGGGTTTAATCCCTAAGTCAATCCACGGCAAGAATGTGCTCACAATCCACTAATTTTCCTTCGATTTTTACACATTACACATCGTAGTGGAATTTTGCCACTTTTTTTACTCCAATGCCAATATTTATCCCCTTCTGCTCTTTAAATCCTTAAAATGACCCCACCAATGTGTCCAGAGCGTCTAAAAATGGTGGGGTAGCAAGTTTCGGCTCAATCCAAGATTTATAATGCCTTCAAATTATTTTGGAACATTAATACACTGAACCGGGCCGTTCCGAGTTGGTTTAAACCAAATAAATACTGGACCGGACCGGATAGCGTGCGCAGGCTGTCTTTCCTTTATGCGTACGCCAATGTACTTGTGGTACACGGTGCGCCAACTCGAATCCGGGTCACAGGGCGGGTCTTGGACACGATCACGGGTCCGGGTCTGTTCGCGAGTCTAACAATTCGTGGGGCAGATGGATCTGACACGGACCTGGCAGGAAAGCGGCTCGGTCAGAGGTAAACGGGCACGACAGACCCGCTTACAGGGTGACGCGGCGGCGCTTTTGGGACCCCGGCGGCGGCTTTTCCGGCAGCTGAATGGTGGCGGAGTTCACCCAAAACTGTAGATCTCAGAATGTTGAAGGTCTTGGCGGTGGTCCGACAGTCAGCGGCGGCTCCCATCGGTCAGTCGGATGCCGGAAAGCTAGACACCTTTGTGCACTTTTGTGCTACGCTGCTCCGATCGGTCACTTCTCAATTTTTTCCGGCGACCTCAGTGACGAACTCCGGCGGTTCTCGGCTTGGGCTTGTAGATAACTTCTCCACCTTCACTTGATATCAAAGGAAGGTCTGGGAACGACCGGTGCCGATCGAAAAACGGCCGCGAAATCAGCTCTCCGCGAATGTTTCCGCTCTGTTTTCTGCTTTTTCCTCTGGTCGGATGGGTCTCTTCCTGGCTTTTCTCCGGCGACTGCAATGGCGAACACCGGGAAGCTCACTTTGGGTTCGTAAACTACTCCTCCTTTTTCACTTTGGTCACCACTTTGGGGCCGGTAACTACCGGAGGTGGTCGGAAAACCGCGGTGAAATCTGGCTTTTGGTGCTGTTACTGCTCTATTTTCGGACTGCTGAGATGGGTTACTTCGTGGCAAAATTCTGGCGACGGTGGTCTTCTCCGATGGTCGGCGGTAGTGCAGTGATGGGCGGCTTCCTCTTCGGCAACAAGCGGCGGTAGCAAAGCAGTAATCTTTTATGGCAACAGGCTACGTTCCATGGTAATCAGCAATGCAAGGGGTAGCGGCTTCTTCCTTGGACGCACGGCAGCAACCCTCCTCTGAAAAACAATCAGCTTCACAACGGCGGCGGGAACCTGATAGTGGGACTCCTAGTCAGCACAGCGGCAGCGCTTGAGGAACTCCTTCGAGTCGACGGCTTGGCTGATGGTTGTTGATCCGACAAACTCCAAAGCAGCAAGGCTCTGGCGTCTTCTTCTTGGTCGCTCAAAACAGATCAATGACGGGCTTCAACTACAAAGGGGTGAAATGCTTTAGTATCCACGGCGACAAGGAATAAAGCAGCAACTCCCAACGGGATAGCAGACGTCCTCTTCGTCCAAGCTTTTGTTGTCCGCTTTGGGAGGCGATAACTTCTATAAAATAAACTTCACTAAGTACTTCTTTTCCTTTCCTTCTTTTCTCCTCTGCAGTAACAACTTTCACTTTGGACTCCTCAGGCGAAAATCTTAACAGGGTGGTGTCAGTGAGCACTTCAAAGTTGGTAATAATGGGTCAGGGGTCGCCATAGATGGATCCTACGAGAGGGGCTCTTCCTTTTTCTTCTTCTTCCGTGCTTTTGTCTTCTTTTTTAACGTCCAAGCCCCCCTTTTCCCAATATGCCTGGCTTTGTCTTTTATAAAGTTTTCCATGCTTCTTCTATTTCGAGATTACGGGCATGGGATCATAAACCGTCAGGATTTTCCACCCAAATTCTCTCCTTCAGTTTTGAATGATGGAGACTTTTTCTCTTGTAATCTCCTCTGGCAATTTTAGAATAGCATGGACCAATTCTTCAGAAATTATACACGTGGCCAGATAAATACGTGCAAACAATAAATAATATTTATTTTTTAAAGAAAATAATATCATGATAATTCTGAAATTAATTCTGTATATTCTTAATATATATTATTAATAAGTATTACATATACCACGTGCATCATGCATTTTTTGGATTTTGTTTTTCTCTCATCACATTTTTGCTTTTCATGCATTGTGGTTAATTCTGGTCATATAATAATTTTGTTATTTAACGATTTATATTAAATTTAGATTTTTATCCTTTTTTATATGTTGAAAAATAATATGATGTACTGTCTTACAATAATATTAGTGATAAGACCCAATAAATAACTAGAGAATCACAAATAAAAACATTCATTTAAATAACAAAAATATCACTAAGACATTTAATGAGTGGATGATTTGTTTAAAGCTGATTAGGCTTTACAATCATAATGGGTGTAAGGTCTTGCAAAAAAAAAATTAGAGTAATCAAATTAAAAATCTTTAAAATTATATTTAGTTATTAAAATTTATATTAATTAACTATTTGTGTATAACTATATTTTTTAATTATAAAAAATATTTACTATTTTTGTTTAAAAATAATATCATAATAATTCTAAAATTAATTTTTTATATTCTTAATGTGTTTTATTAATAAGTGTTTGATATATCTCTACTTGATCTTTAGCTAGTTTATTCTGAAGGGGTACTATTCTCTCCTTGATTCTAAGAGGATGCAACCATTTATAAAAGGTTACTCATACAAGACGAGTCTCATTACTTCGGAGGCAACTCTTTGTAAAGGGGTACTCCTATAACAATACTTCTAAGCAGATGCGACACTTTGAAAAGAGACACTCTAAGATACAACTCCTTATAAGGGTACCTTCGAGCATTCTTTTAGTATGTACCTCTTCATAAAAGTCTACACTCTTGATTCTTTGTAAAAGTTATATTTAGAATTTCTTCCTTTTTTCATCCACAAAATTTCTTATAAATTACAATCTTTTCCCCCAAAAATTTCCTATGTATCTTGTTTTTTTCTAAAGATTCACCTTTCCAATATATCGTTGTTCATTGAAAGAATGAGAAATATGATGGTATATTGTTTAGATCTATGATTTTTTAAGATCTAACCAATCCTTTTAAAAAAAAATCATTGTATTTGTTTCATGTGGTTTCCCCTAGACAAGATTCTTTTAAATCAATTCAAGAAGCGACTTGTCTTATCATCTTTCCAAACAATATCTTCAATAATTTTCTTTTACAAAAAAATTTATTCAACTATTTTTAATTATTTTTGTTCTTTCATGTTTAAAACTATAAAGAATTTTTAAACATTTTCCTTATTTAATTTATAAAGTTTGTTAATCCTATCTAAAGTAGGGATCGGTGCAGAAAACCAAGTGACGGTGTCGAAGTGTGTCTAACCGAATTTGACCAATTGATTAGTGATCAAATGAAAACAAATCAAATATGGATATTTCTTCACATAAAAGACCCACCGAGCGACCGGAAAAATCATAATTTAATGATATAAATAATATTTTTAAAGTTATTACCAAATTATCAATGATAATTGTTAAATTTAAAGCACATCAATCGTACTTTTTGATTTTTTTCATTGTGATATAATATTCTCTATTTAAATAGTTTTTTTAAAAAGTGATTTTATTTTTTATGATAATTGACATGAGAAAATTTAATAAAAATAAAAAAGATAACAAATATATAAGTAAGATATTAATTGTTGGAGAGAAAATTTGACATTATTCATGAAAAAATGATGACATTATATAATAAATGTGAAAGAAAATTAAATTCATACAGTAAGAGAATTTTTACCATGTCTCACCACGACTGACTTGACCGAAGAAGTTTGACCGTGACGACTAACTTTTCTCTCGAGGTTAACTAGATGGACATAGATAATAACGTACCCAACATCTGACCAACCGACAGCAACCCCTCTAAAGTATGAAAATATGTAAATTTTTATTTTTTTATTTTAAATTATTTTTGCCATTTCCTTATCATTGTTTTTGCCAAATGTATTTTCTTATCGTCTTTGTAATCCATTCCTTCAATAATTTTTTTTAAAAAAAGACTTGAAACTATTTTTTACATTTTTTTGTTCTTTTATGTTTTCCTTAGTATTTTTATGATATTTATTGTAATTGAAGTTTAAAAATAATTTTTTGTATATTTTTGTAACAAATTTATTTTTTATATAATCATGTCTAAAATTTTGCAGTTTTATTATGATTCTTTTGACACTATTTTAAAAACTCAATAATCAATTATGTAAAAAATACATTTTAATGAATGTGGTAGTAAAATATTTTCATATTCTTTTCATATCATCTTTCTCTAAGAACATGAGAATGACATCAGAATTATGGAAAATGATCCAATCAACTTTCATTAGGCCATGAAGAGTTCTAATTCTCAAAAGTGAATTGATGTCATGAATGAAGAGATAAAGTCCATGAAAAATAATGACGTTTGGGATATTGTTCCATTGCCTAAAGGTGTCAAACCTATTAGTTGTAAATGAATATTTAAAATCAAGAAGGATTCGAGGTGATGTAGAAAAATATAAGACTCGTCTTGTTGCGAAGGGTTTTATTCAAAAGGAAGGCATCGATTATAATGAGACTTTCTCTCTAATTTCTTCGAATTACTCATTTAGAATAATTTTGGCAATAGTAACGCATTTTGATCTTGAGTTACATCAGATTGATGTAAAAATTGCATTTCTAGATGGTGATATTGATGAAACAACTTATATGGTGCAACCAAAACTTTTATATCGAAAGACTTAAAAGGATATAGTTTGCAAAGTAAAGAAATTTATCTATGGACTTAAGCAGACTTATCGTCAATGGTATCACAAATTTCATCAAGTTATTCTCCCGTTCCGTTTTGAGATGAATGTGATTGATGATTGTATACAACATAAGTTTAGTGGGAGTAAGTATATTTTTCAAGTTTTATATGTTGAATATAGCATGTGATACAATTAATGGTAAAGTTTTTTAAATTCATAACATAGAAATCTTTAAAATTACTCAATTATGTTTAAATATCATAGTTTTACTACTGTAATTATTTATATTTATACTTGTAAAACCCACGATTTGAGTCAGGGTTTTATATTTAGAACCGGTCGGTTCGACTGTTATTTTTGAGTCGAGTCAGTTTCAGAACACGTATACTGAGCCGACGCCAGTCATGTGTATGAGCTATGAAGGTCATGTATACCCAAGTATATGATGATAACATCATGAACACAGTAGAACAGAATGAGTTATCAGAATATATGAGAGTATGCCAGTTACTTTTGTTTAATTTTATATATAGTGGATCGTAGAATTAGTTTTAGGTCGTTTACCGCGTTAGGACACGTTACGAGCAGTTTGGGTGGGTTGATAGTTCTAGAGCATATCATTATGATGTTTTGGTGTTTTTTTTTATTTTATGGGATTTTTCCCGATTTTTATGGAAATTTTTAGATTTACGGCTACTTAATTATTATTCTTAACTTGAGCCGGAGGCAAGTCAAGTAATATTTACAAGTTTGCCACTAGCCCTTTTCTTCCCTCCCGACACCTTCTTCCCCAAAAGCTTGCCCCAATGCCGCCCCCATGCAACGTCGCCACCACTGCTGTGGGCATAGGCCCGTTGCCGATCGTCGCCGGCTAGCCCCGCCACGGCGTCGCAATGCCTTCCCGACCAGTCCCGGCCACCATCTGGCCGCCGCAATGCTGGATTGCCCCGCCAAGCGCCGCACCCACTTTGCGCTCGCGTCGCCGATTCCACCGCCGGCGACCGTCGTAGCAGCCATCCAGTGGTCACCTCGACACCTTTGACCAACCCACGACCCTCCCCGACCGGAGCAAAGGCCATCGCCGCCCAAGCCAGCTGGATCTAGCCACCCACCGTCGCCGCCTCTATTTTAGCCATTTTCTGGCAAGCCACCGCCTCGGCCGACCACGTCAACTTTGTAGACATGTCGGTTCGCCGAACCGGTTCCAATGGTACCCAATACAATTGCTTTCCAGCCAGTAGACGCCGTCGGCGGTTGTCACCGGAAAACCGCCGGAAGCTGCCCGAAACCCGCCGGAAAACCGGATTCGCTGGAATTTGCCGGACCTTCCGCGGAGCTCATCCAGTCGATCCCAATCGAACTTCGGACGCCGATGAGTGCCGAATTCGAGCTCCGAGACGCGTGACGAAACCCTAGTCATCGCCGATTGCCGATGACGTGAGGTATAATTACCTCTGAGTTAGTTAATTAAAATTGATGATTGTTAGCACAGCATGATAGGATTGATTGATTCCCATGATAGAAGTCTGAGCATGAAAGAAGTAATGATATGTATGATATGATTGGTAATGAGTAAATGTTAAGTGATCTGATGATGTAAAGTAAACCTGAGCATGTTAATCAGGCACGATGTAACTTAGGAAAAATACAATAAAATTGGTATGAATAGGATGAGTTAGAATTATTTTCATACTTATGATTATTTGATTGTTGATTGATGTTCATTGAGTTTGATGCATCATTTAGTTAGCGGGCATTAGTGTTTAGTTTTGATGTGTAGGTACGGAGTAGGAGCTTCGCCGCCTAGGCGCGATGACACGTTTGGAGCTTCTACCAGGTCCGTTTAGGATTCGTCTCTGTTTTACGCTCTTCTATTGTATGTTTATTTTATTATCTGCAGGACGGGTTAAGTGGCGTTTTATCGGATCCCACTTAACTCGGGCCATTTAACCGAACAGTTTTCCGGATTAATAACCCGGGGGACCCTCGAGGATGATTTCGAAAACAAGATCCACCACAAGTTGCCTTCGGGCCTATTATATGAATCCCTACCCAGCCCTATATATATATATATATATATATATATATATATATATATAGTTTTCGTGTTTTCAGTGAGATGAGAGATGGAGAAATCAACTGCACGTACCATGAGCGGATGCCGTGACAGTCAAAGCGGGCTCTGGATTAGTGCCAGCAGACTGTTCCATTCCCGAGGGATCCTGACAACTCTGCGTTTGAGTTCTTCACACCCGGAGAATGTGGAGGTTTACGGGTATAGTTTAGTACAGCACATGTCCGGACTTGTGGTTCAAAGGGTACTAAAGGCGACTGCCTGAGAGTACTCAGCCTTTGTGCTCAAGGCCAGGAGAAATATGGAGGTAAGGAGAGGGCTTAGGATTTGAGACCAGAAAATGATGTAAGAAAATGTCGACAGCAGCATCAGTAGCAATAGATCAGTAAGTTCGGGATGCTACCGGGTCTGCAACCTAGTGGCTCCTCAGTAGTGCCCTTCAAAGTGTTCACATGGAGTATATGATGTTTTCTTTCATATGAGAGTTTGCTCTCATAGCCAGCTTGTTATAGTTATTTTATTTTCCGGACCAGTAACACTTGTTACTGACGTGTTTTTATACTATATGTAGGCAATAATTACGAGTTGGAGGAGCCAGCTTGGACGGAGAAGCACTATTATCGCTTGCACACATGTCAGTCGATTGAGTGGTTATATTTTATTTATGATGCTATTATATTGTGAATTAATTGAAATGCTAAGACATGGTATGATATGATTGAATTTTATGAGATGATTATAAGATATGATGATGTGACATGATTAAATGCTAAGACACAATGACAGAATGTGAAACATGAATAGATTATGCAACAGGAGCGTGGTGGGTTGAGACCCAAGCTTTAGAGCGAGTAAACAGTATATCAGATTGTGTGAATGAAGTTGTGTGATATATATATAGATACATGTTGCATATATGTTTATATATAGTATTTTGACAGGGTGATCCTAATTGCACTTTTAGGGGAAACTCTGTTTGTTTTATTCAGAATTTTCATCGATTTTGATCATAATTGTGATGGTGTGTAATTTAGTTTGCATGTCATTCATGTAGTATCATGTTAGGATTCTGTACATTCATCCATGCATAACGAGTAATACTTCATCTTAAGACGCCGAGATTAGATCCGCGCGAGTTGGGTTCAGGTTAGCCAACCTAACCAGGGCTTGTAACATGCTAGTTCAGTTTACAAGCGTGGACCGGATTTGGGTGTTACAACCTACCGATTTCTACTTATTTTACACATCGTCATAATTATTTCTCGGTTATTTTTAATATTATTATTTAACCATTATATTCTAAAAGTAGATATTTTTAGATTCTTGCTTTTTCAAAGGGTTCAAAACTTTAAGAGTTTTATACAAACCACTTTTCACCAATTTACCTTTGATCCATATATCATTAATTTTTACCAAATTAGGTGTATAACATCTTAAATTATTATTTAAAAACCAAATCATAGAAACTTATTAATTTTTAATTAAATATATTCACTAAATGATATTAAGACAATAAATTTGAGCGCTAACTTAAGTATTTCCTATGAGAGAATTATAGTTCTAAGTGAAAACACCAAACATTTCTCACTAAATCCATAATATTGTATCTATATATCTTCCACTACTAACATTTTAGTTTAAAACTCAATTGGGTATAGTAATTATTGTATCAATTTTATATGTGATGAAAAGAATTTTTAGATTAATTTTATGTGTCATTTTTACATCATAAGGAGTTTCCCTTATTATTAATGAGAATAGGGGAATACTTTTCAATGTAACAAAATTTCCCTAAGATTAAATTTCCCAAAGAAAAGCTGTGGATGACCGTCTAGATCTGGTTGCTTAGCAAAGACCAGCTAGAAGAAGCCAAATTTAGTCAAGGAATAAAATTATTGATCCCGTCGGTTAAGGACGCCATCCTTTTGTAGATGGTCTCCGGTTTGATTCCAATGAGCGAGCGAGAAGCTCTCAACCCCGGGCGTTGTGGTGTGAGCGAAAATTTATTGCCGTCCAAAAAATTGCTTGCGGAAGAAACAGAGAACTTCATAACCAGTCTAATAAAGCAAAACAAAACACACCAGAATCAAAACACATCGACATCTTCACCTTATACATAAAGACAGAAAAGTTTTCAGAAAAAAATTCATAGGGCAAAGAATTTACGGTAGCCTATCATCTATTGTTTGTGAACAGTATGCTTGCCTATCATGTTGGCAAGTGGTAATGGGCCCCAATCCAAAATACTCATGACTAACACCGGTAATTGTGGACGCCGTGAATCCCAATCTTGCCCACACAGGTGAACATTCGGCTTTCCTAGTCATTTATAGAATGCCCAAAATATTTTTAAAGGCATTCATGAAACAAGTATTCTTAAGTAGTGAATTGGGCTTCCAACAGCTACGAATTGGACCAACCCTGCACGCCCTACGACAATAAACATGTAAACAGTTAAAGATGGCTTGACTCTTGAATTTAAAAGATCATTATGTCAAACTAGGAGACAATGACAAGTTAGTCTTTTCTATTTAGTTATTTTCTTTCCCAAAGCCATCCAGAAACAAGTTTGCGAAAAATCAAGTTGAAACTTTCAAACCCATTCATTTTATTTTACATTTTTTTACAATGATTAAAAGTCCGAATATAATAACTACACATAGGATTAAGCAATGCATTTAATCGATACACGCTGTTATACATTAAATTGACACATACAAATAGGGTTGCTAATTGAGCGAGCCAGCTCATGAGCATTTAGCATTCGGCTCGGCTTGACTCGACTCGAAACTCGACATTTAAATGCTCGACTCGAACTCGACTCGAACTCGAATCTTACGAGCCGAGCTTGAGCAAGGTCGTGTTCGACTCGACCCGACTCGGTTGTAACTCGAACTCGACTCGAACTCGACTCATAGTTCGACTCAAACTCGACTTGATAAATAATATAATTATATAGTCTTTATATTATATTATATTATATATATATATATATATGAAATATAAAAACAAAGAAGTAAGATAGTTGAGATAGTAAGTATTCACCTTGATGACTTCAAGGTTGTGGGTTCAAACCACATTGGCCTCATTTTTTTTTTAAGTGAGGTACTTTTGACTTTTAATCGAGCTGGTTTCGAGCTAACGAACGAGCTCACAAGAATAAACGGTTTAAGTATATTCGAGCTCGAGTCGAGCTTGAACTCATAAAAGATATTCGAGTCGAACTCGAGCATGTATGTCCAAAACTCGTTCGATCTCGAGTCGAGTTCGAACGAGTTTCGAATTATTCGAGCCGAGTTCGAACACATGTTGAGCTCGGCTCGCTCGCTCAATTAGCACCCTACATACAAACAACAACACGTTATTATACATTTGATTGACGCATGCAAACAACTACGTACCCCCTTTACAAGTCGAAATCCTGTTTATTAACTTCTTACTCTTTTTTAAATTTTACACTGATTTCTACAAAAATAAGAGAAAAACCTGATTCAAGATAAAAAATGACTGATACACAAGAATTGTTAGGAATTCAATGGTGGCCTCTAGCAAGAAATTTGACCAATCAAAATACCAAAAATAAATCAAATTATTATAATTTATCTTCTCACATAAAAAGTTTCTTTAAAGAAAATCAAAATATATAAAATTTATATATAAGAAATTAGATATTAGATTATTATAGTTTATCTTAGTATAAGTCGCTCATAGGGCCACGTCTTGTCTAGTTATTTAAAATCCATTAATATTCTTTGCTTTGAAAAACAATAAATATAAGCTCAAGCCAAATCAGGATGACCACAATTTATTCGCCAACTTATAGTCTTTTTTTAAAAATTATTGTTTGGTTTGCATACATACTATTACGACATCAGCAGACGGCCGAATCAGGCAATCCCTTGGCAAAAAATTATCCCTGGGCGTTGTGGTGTGAGTGAAAATTTATGGCAGTTCAAAACATGGTTTGCCGAAGCAACAAAGAAGCTTCATAACCAGTAAAATAAAGCAAAACAAAACACACCAGAATCACAAGCACACATCGGCATCATCACCTCATGCATCTAGACAGAAAAGTTTTCAGAAAAATGAATCGGAGTAAAGAATTTATGCTGATCTATTATCTATTGTATTTTAACAGTACGCTTGCCTATCGTGTTGGCAAGTGGAAACGGGCCCTAATCCAAAATCCTAATGAGTAATTAAACCGTGACAAACACTTGTAAATGTGGACTATGTGTATCCTAATCTTGCCCACACAGATGAACATTCGGCTTTCCTTTTCATATCTAGAATGCCCAAAATATTTCAAAAGATATTCACGAAACAAGTACTAAAAATCATATGTTTAAGCACTGACTTGAGGGTTTCCCATATGAGTTCATCTAACAACGTATGAGCTGCTTGCTAATGCTCTAAACTTGCATTTCGTTTCTGCTCGCCAATGTCAGTGTTCTTTCCAAAGAAAATGTAGGATACCTAATTCTCATATGGGAATTAGGTATCCTACCAACATGCGACAGAGTCCAAAAAGAAAACAAAGGCAATTCAGATGAAGTGTACAACTAGTTTATCTCACCATTGCAAGGATTGAATGTGACCCAAAGTGAAGGAGAAGGGGGCTGTGAGGCTGATCCTCCAAAGGAAATTGGCTCGTACAGCCCATCTTCCAAGCTGTAAACGCTCATGTCGTACCGTCCAATTTCATCTTCGAAGTAACGACTGCGGGTGAAATATATACAATTCCTCCGAAATCCAGTACTTGGAGGAACAGGTGACAGAGCCATGGACGTGTTTTCACCCAAGAACAAGCAACAATCACCCAAGTCCTTCACTTCCACCCATTCGGCTTCGTCCATGAGTTTAAAAACAACCAATGAGCCGTTTCCCAGCACAGTAGTATCGTCTAATTGTAATGGTCTTGACACTCCAATAAGTTCGCCAGAAACTTCAAGGCAATAGGATATAAAATGGCTATAGATGTTCAATATGTGGTCTGGGATAGGGGACCTCCCTACTGAAAACCACAATATTTCCACTGGATCCAATCTCCAACATTCAATGTTGCCCAAATCCGAGGCGAGACCATACACGAGACCCTGGTTGTGTGCTATGTCAGTGAGATAACGGCGAGATCTTTCCCTCGCCCAAGCTTCATCGCGGCCGGGTTTCACCAAGAACAGGTCGTCGAAGATGATTGCTGCCACTGTGCAATTTACGGATTCGCTTGGATTGCCTATGATGATTGCCTTCCTCATGAAGTTGTCAGGCTGCGTGAGGTCAACTTTTGTGAACAGTGGATGTGATGGCAGCCGAACTTGCTTCCTGGTCATGGGGTTGAGGAGGTGGATGTCCATGTCTTCTCCCACAGTAACCAACCAGCCATGGCCTGACCCGCAGCAGCGCCTCCCTTGCGCCTCCGGCAAGTAAAGTTGGAAAGTTTGGTGCATGCTCCACTCAATGAAGTTCCTATTGTCCGAGTCGGTCTTTTCGGGGAGCATAAGCTTGGGAAGGTGAAGCGAGGACATGCCAGTGAGGGCCTCCATTTGCTGGGCAAAGCCAAACCATTGGCTGTCAAGGATGAGGCATCGCCACGATTTACAAACAGCACTGAGCCTGACAAGATCAGAGAGGTTGCCCTTCATCCGGTCGGCAAGGAGAGAAAGAATGTCAAAGGGGAGGTTTGACCAGGATCTGTCCTCGGCTATGTTCGTCCCATTGCAGGGAAACCCTAGGACAAATACAAGTCCTAGTATTAGATTCTACACTTGGGGCATAGCTTCAACTAATACAAGAGTACACAAAGACTACCATATCAATTAGTAGGTTATGTTAATTTATAATTCACACTTTAAAACGTACATGAAAAAGAATGACATGAGAGAGATGCCAGACCAAGAGAGAAGTAATACATGGATACTGGAGTGTGGACACTCCCATATCCATTCAAGTAATAATAATCTTCCCATGACAAGGACAACTAAATTAGAGGGAAATTTATCGAATTTGGGGGTGGAATCATCATATGATCTAAGTGAATGGCTAGATCTCCACTTAGCTGGTAAAGGAATATCCACACTAACTTGCCAATACTAAGCAATCTCATTAATAAATCTAACACGGCAGAAGGAAAGGGCAAGGCAAGCGATAAAAAAAGCACCTCCTACCATCTCCCTATCACATTTTGCACATCTAAGCCTACGCTGCTCACATCTGTTGATCACCGCAAAACATATTTCGATCATAGGATCCTAACATGTTATCATAGATTGGCAAATGAGATGGAGATGAACCAAGATTCAATGAGTTTACACTCCTCACGACGTCATCCATCGCATCCAAGCAACATCACATTTTCACAGCGTGAAAAGAAAAGAATAACAAGATCAACAACAACCAAACCATCAACCACAACAACAACATATTTCAAGGTTAGGATCAGAAAAGAAAAGAATAACAAGATCAACAACAATAACAACAACAACATATTTCATGGTTAGGATCAGAGGATCCTAACATGTTATCATTGTTTGACAAATGAGATGGAGATGAACCAAGATTCAATCAGTTTACACCCTCACGACGCGATCAATCGCATCCAAGCAACATCACATTTTCACAGCATGAAAAGAAAAGAAAAACCAGAACACCAACAACAACAACATCAACCACAACAACAACAACAAAGATCTTTTAAAAGAAATATATCTACAAGATTACGGCAGATAAACTTCCACATACCGGTACCTAGCTCACCCTGAGCGGAGGAGAAGGTGAGTCCTCCTCCTCTTCCAACTAGACCCACCCCGCCCAAACCTCATATCTCTTCCCTCTCAAGAAACAAAACCGAAACTCGCACCTGCATCTTGGTCGGCGGCGGTCGTCGTCTCCGGCTGCATCTGGGACGACGACGACAGTCTTCTCCGTCGAGGGGGCGATCGGGCGGCGGCGGCGACGACGGCTACGGAGCGAGGAGGCGCTCAGGCGGAGGGCGAAAGTGAAAATGGAGCTTTTGCTGCCGGCCCGCACATTTTTAGCGCCAATGCAAATCAGAATCAAATTATAAGATGACGTATTAGACCCTTTTAAGCGGTCTCTTAAAGAGTCCAGAAAGTTAAGTCGGTTGCAGCATTTCACCCATCCTAAAACATAAACATATGCACTTATATATCTACAAACAAATTTTGGTGGTTTAATCAATTATGAGCTTTAAAAAATTGCCTCCCATTAGTAATTTTGGGACCATTTCTTGTCGCTTTCTAGCTTTTTTATATTTTTTTACAATAAAATTAAAATTTTTATATGCTTCGTCTAAAGTGGCAAACTAGTCACTTAGTTAGCTCAACTCTTAATACTTCAAACAGTCTTAACCCATATTTATCGTTTGTGAAGCGACGTGCTCGTAAGGGTTTTTCAATATTAATTATTTAAACTCTAGAAGAGACTTGTCTGGGAAATACAATTTTACGGCGGTTCGTCGGCGGTGTACCACATGTATGTCGAAAGTGAGCAACGCTCACACTTCACTGTTTTTAATATTTTTTTTACAACTTACGACCAAATAACGAATTTGATTCAGCCCTTAACTAATACGAATCCCAATATCGTGTAGCCATGGTTGCATGAATCGGAATCGGAATCGGTTTTCCAGGGAGTCGGAATCGGTTTGAATCGGTCAGGAATCGGTTCAGTTGAATAGGCCTGAATCGGTCTAAATCGGTCATATACAAAAATTTGCCAACTCATAACAGAAATACCTGAAATACATAATTATATAATTTCTCAACATAAATACAAAAATTCAAATATTTATACAACAATGATAAAGGTATGTAATTATGACAATACAACGGTAGAGTTATACCTGAAAGAAAAAATAAGAACATACCTGAAAGAACATACTCTTTATGTAATTCAAATAAGAGCAAACCTGAAGAACATACTCTTTATGTAATGAACACAATTTCATATAATTACATACCTAAAAGAGTATCACAATTTATCTTCAGAATACCATAATGTCATAAGTATATACACAATGTTCATATATCATCATCTGTGTTCTATTAAATAATAACAACAAGACATTAATACAAGTCCAAAAAATAAATCTTCAGCACAATTTTACATAGTGATTACTAAATCATTTAATTCATTATCGGAATCGGAATCGGTCTAAATCGGACAGGAATAGGTTCAATTGAATCGGTCCAAATTAGTTTAATCGGTCATATATAATAATTTGACAATTCATAATATAAATATATTAAAATTAGGTATTAATGTTATTTTGACATTATTCTGTGTATTATAGTTTATGATATTTTTAAATATTTTTTAAGATTTTTTTAAATTATTTAGAATTAATTATTATTTTTGACTCAAGTTAGACTCAAATCAACTTTTAATTACGAGAATGCCACCCTCCGCTCTTTACCCCGCCGCCGCTGGCGGCCCGGTCGACAGCGAGTCTCGCAGCCACTGCACTGTCGGCCGGCCACACATCGGAGGCCCGGTTGCGAGGGCGGCGGTGATGTCGGCAGCCCGGTCGGAAGAACAGTCGGCAGCCCGGAGTTGGTGGCGATTCGTGCGTCACAGAGCCGATTCAATCCGGCTACACGTCGGCGACGACGTTGCGAGGTCGGCGGCGAGCCTGGAGTCGGGGACGCACGACGGAGGGCGGAAACGGGGTGGCGGTGGGGGGGAGCAGGTTAATTTTAGGTTTTTAAAATCAAAATTACCATTTTACCTATGCTTAAATAATTTAATAAAAATCATAGCTAGGGTATTTTAGTAATTTACCAAAAAACCGATTCCTATTTAAATCGGCCGATTCTGATTCCGAGTTAAATCGTTAGAAATCGGGCGAAATTGCCCGATTCCGAGCCCGATTCGGCCCCAAAATCAGATCGGCGGGTTGCCGATCCGATTTAAATCTGCCGATTCCACTCGGAATCGGCCAGTTCGTGCAACCAGGGTAGCCAAGCTTACAACACCCGATTATTGAAATGGGCTTCATCAGCAAGCGTGCAGAGCAGCTGAAATAATTTATCAAATTTGCAACATTACGTGGCCAAATGAATTGATCGCCAAGTTTAATTGGTCACGGGCTTGCAACATAAACATCCTTAACAATCAAACGGTACATAAATCCAATCTCTCTTCTTGGATCTTCTTCTTCATCCAGCTCAAAATATTGTCGCCAACTCCTGGCCGCCAAATGAGCAGTCGTCGCCCCCGTTGTTTTCTTCATCCGGTCTATTTATAGACCAACCTTCCTCACAATTTTCCTTAAAATTCTCTTGCCATCCCCGTTTGATATTAACTCCTAATTATTATACGGCTCTGCCCGCAGGCACTTTTTTAGCGCCAATGCAAATCAGAATCAAATTATAAGATGACGTATTAGACCCTTTTAAGCGGTCTCTTAAAAGAGTCCAGAAGGTTAAGTCGGTTGTAGCATTTCATCCATCCTAAAACATAAACATATGCACTTATATATGTACAAACAAATTTTGGTGGCTTAATCAATTATGAGCTTTAAAAAATTGCCACCATTAGTCATTTTGGGACCATTTCAGGTTGATTTCTAGCTTTTTTTTTTTTTTACAACAAAATTAATTTTTTTATATGCTTCGTCTAGCAAATTAGTCACTTAGTTAATTGCAGGAACTTGGGCAAGAGATGGGCATTAATATAATTGACGGTCCAGACCTCCGGCATGAACATGTGATGGGCAGAGACTCCGAGGCCAAAGCGCTCGGAGTTGCGGCAGAGGTGGTAACCACTAACTACCGTAGATGTAGTACAATGCCGGTTGTCAACGGGGACGGCGACACAGAGCATTGTGTCTTCCTCGGATAGTGCAATCGATCTTGTTGAACAACGTGTCAAAAAGTGGATCCGTTCATTTAGAAGGCATATGTAGTTATAAGGCATCATTTCGTCACCCTCAAACTTCGGTCCTTCATCCTCGTAAGAATGAAATTGAAAACTGCGTTTAGACGAAGTGACCATGCCGGTCGTCACCACGATGATGTCAAGCAACGTCGATGCCGGCGATAGCTAAGGTAGGCGTAAGGCAGGGCAAGTGTGGCGGCGAGACGAAGCAGGGCGAGTGGACGGCACTGCAGAGATACATGGCTGGTGTAAGGCCAACATTCACCTCGAAAATGCAGCAGTTGGCATTAGCCGGGCTGCAATTGCAGGAACTTGGGCATGAGATGGGCATTAACATAATTGATGGTGCAGACCTGCAAGGTGAACATGTAATTTGGCAAGGTTGGTGGTGTACGGAGTGGGCTCCGACATGCAACAGTCAATAAAAAGATTCCATAGTTGCTTATAATTGTCTTTATTTGATTTTTCTCTACTGTCAAAATAGCATACGGAGCTCATATTTTTCAGCCATACAGAAAAATTAAATATAGATAATCATAAGGGTCTATTTTGGCTGTCCTGATATTACATTAAAAAATATAAAATTTGGAGGTTATAAATTTTTTTGTGTTTAGATATCATAAAATTTAATCAGAAAAAATTTTAATTTCATTTCAAATAAATCAATATAAAAATTTTATAAAAAAATATTTTCTTATGAAAAATATAAAAAATTAGAGAAAATTTTAAGAGGCACGTACACATACATATACGGGGAAAAATATTTCATTTCATCTTCTTTTTCTACTATCCAAACATGTATGAGAAATTTTTAAAATTTTCATGTCATTTCATCTTATTGTATTTTTATTTTGCATAACCCAAATGTGAACATCATATTACTTTACTTAAATGATTAAAACTCCGAATATATTAACTTCACATTGGAATTAGAAGATCAATTGTAAAACCTACGATTCGAATTAGGGTTTTATATTCAGAACCGATCAGTTCGATCGTTATTCTCGAGTTAATTCTGTTTCAGAATACATCAACTAAGCCGACGCCAGTCGCAGTGCATGAGCCATGAGTGTCATGCGTACCCACGTATATGATGATAAGGTCATAAACACACCAGAAAAGAATGAGTTATTAGAATATATAAGAGTATGCCAGTTATTTTTTTTTATTTTTATATACAGTGGGTCGTCAGAATTAGTTTTAAGCTGTTTACTGCGTTAGGACACGTCACGGGTAGTTTGGGTGGGTTGTTAGTTATAGAGCATATTATTATGACGTTGTGGTGTTTCTTTTATTTTATGAGATTTTTCCCATTTTATTTTGGGATTTTCTACAATTAAGTTATTATTCTTGACTAGAACCGGGGACGAGTCAAGTGATATTTACGAGTTCACCACCGAGCCCTTTTCTTCCCTCCCCTCAACGTTCTTCCCCAAACCTTTGCCGCGCCGCCCCTTTTCACTTGTCGTCGCCGCTGGCCGGCCTGCCACAGATCGTTGCCGCCGCCGTCGAGGCCAGCCTGCCACCGATCGTTGCCGCCGCCGTCGAGGCCAGCCTGCCACCGATCGTTGCCACCGCCGTCGACACCGGCCTGCCACCGATCGTCGCTGCCAGACTCCACCGTGGCGTTGTCGTGCCGCCCTAAGCCCCGCCGTCGCCTGACCTCTACGACGCCGGAATCGCCGCGCTCTCATCGTCGATTCCGTCACCGACGATCGTCACCGTCGCCGTCACCGTCCAGTCCCAGCTTTGGCATTGCCGACCCTCCCATGACCTTTGCTGACCGGAGCGGAGCCCATCGCTGCCCAGGCTGGTCGGATCTAGTCACCCACCACCGACCGCCCCTGTTTCGGCCATTTTCCACCGAGCCGCCGCCTCCGCCGACCAAGTCAACATGGTAGATGCATTGGTCTCGCTGAGCCGGTTCCAATGGTACCCAATACCCTTGCTATTCAGCCAGTAGACGCCACTGGCGACTTCTGCCTAGAAACCGTCGGAAGTTGCCGGAAAACCACTAAAGCTGTCGGAACCTTACCGGAAAACCGGATTCGCTAGAATTTGTCGGATCTTTCGCAGAGCTCATCCAGTCAAACCCGATCAAACTTTGGACGCAAACAAGTGCTGAATTCTAGCTCCGAGACGCGCGACAAAACCATAGCCGTCGCTGATTATTGAGGACGAGAGGTATAATTACCTCCGAGTTAATGATTTAAATTGATGATTGTTAACACAACATGATAGGATTGATTGATTGTCATGACAAAAGTCTGAGCATGAAAGAAGTAATGATATGCATGATTTGATTGTTAATGGATGAATGCAGTGATTTAATTAGGTGAATTAACTCGAGCATGCTAATTGAATGTAACGTAACTTAGAAAAATATAATAAAATCAGTGTGAATAGGATGAGTCTAGAGATATTTTTGTTGATGATTATTTAATGGATGACGATTGTGTTGTGTGTGATGTTCATTGACAGTTTGATGCATCGTTCAGTTAGCGGGAATTAGCTATTTAGTTTTGATGTGTAGGTACGGAGTAGGAACTCACCGCCTAGGCGTGAGGACACGCTTGGAGCTTCTACCAGGTCCGTTTAGGACTCGTCTCTGTTTTATACTCTAATCTATTGTATGTTTGTTTTAATGCCTGCAGGACAGGTTAAGTGGCATTTTATCGGATCCTACTTAACTCGGGCCATTTAGCCAAATAGTTTTCCGGATTAATAAACCCTCGAGGATGAGATCCCTTGATGATGATTTCGAAAATAAGATCCACCACAAGTTGCCTTCGGGCCTATTATATGAATCCCTTCCCAGGCATATATATATATAATTTTATCAAGTTTTTAGTGAGACGAGAGATGGAGAAACTGACTTGCACGTACCATGAGCGGATGTCGTGACAGTCAAAGCGAGCTCTGGATTAGTGAGCGGACTGTTCCATTCCTAAGGGATCTTGACAACTCCGCGTTTGAGTTCCTCACACTCAAAGAACGTGGAGGTTTACGGGTACTATTAAGTACAGTGCATGTCCGAACTTGTGGTTCAAAGGGTACTAAAGGCGACTGCCTGAAAGTACTCGGCCTTTGTGCTCAAGGCCAGGAGAATTATGGAGGTAAGGAGAGGGCTTAGGATATACATGTAGTCCCGATGGACCAGAGAAAAATGAAATGAGAAAAATGCCGAAAGAGGCATCAGCAAAGCAGACAGTTCGGGATGCTACCGGGTCTGCAGCCCAGTGGCTCCTCAATAGGTGCTCTTCAGAGAGTATATGAGAAGTATACACATGTTTTCTTTCATATGGGAGTTTTCTCTCATAGCCAGTTTGTTATAGTTATATTTTGGACAAGTAATGCTTGTTACTGACGTGTTTTTGTATTATATGTAGGTGATAACCAAGAGTTGGATGTGCCAGCCTGGACAGAGGAATAATGATGTCGCTTGCATACATATGTCAGCCGATAGAGTGATTAATATTTTGTTTATGATGTTATTATATTGAGAATGATGTGATTAAATACTAAGACATGGTGATATGATGTGATCAAATACTAGACATGATGATATGATGTGAAATGTGAATAAATTGCACATGTGGGTTGAGTCCCAAGCTTCAGCATGAGTATACAGTAGATTAGACTCTATGTGAATGAAATGGTTGATATATGCATATATGTTTGTATATAGTATATTGATAGGGTGGACCTTAATTACACTTTTAGGGGAGGCTCTGTCCGTTTTACTTTTCAGAATTTTTGTTGATTTTTATTGTAATTGTATTGGTGTGTAAATTAGTTTGCATGTCATCCATGTAGTAGGATATTAGGGTTTTGTGCATTCATCCAAGCATGGCCAGTCGTATCTTCATCTTAAGATGCTGAGATTAGATCCGCACGAGTTGGGTTCGGGTTAGCCGACCTAACCGGGGCCTGTAACATGCCGGTTCGGTTCAAAAGCATGAGCTGGATTTGGGGTGTTACAGAATTGGCATCAAAGCCACTCTCGATCAATTAAGATGCAAGATATTGTTATAGGTGATGTGTGTGCAAAGGTTATTCCAAGTCTAGCTGGCAGGTATGTTTTTGTTTATTTTCTTTGCATGCAAATTTTTTTCATAAGTTGTTTGAATAACAGTGTATTCAAAACTTGATCAAAATTATGTGGGATTGACCTTAGTTGGGTTGACTGGTCATTTCTATGAATTTTTATCATGATATCAGACTGTTTGCTCAGTTGGATGTGAGGAGGGCATGTTGTAGTGCTAGGTGAGGTAGAATAGGTATAGGATCCCAACTTATACCAGATCCGGATGTCAGTAGGAATCTGTCAGATATGTCGTGATGGGCTTAGAGATCCACTAGTTATGTCCATCGCATAAGAGATAGGATTAGTCGTCGTGTCCACATGTTCAGTAAGCTGAGATTGGATTGGATGTTTACCAAGTGTTCGTGTTTTGCATGTCACTATATTAGTCCTGCTTCCATGGGACATGGTGTATATTGTGGTAATAAGTTAAAAGAAAGAAAAGGGGCAGCAGTAAGGAGCTCAAAGTATAGAGATACTAGCAAGTTAGTTGGCACATGAGATGGACCACCAAGTGCCTTAGACAAATCCCTAAGGATGAATGATGTGATTATGTCAATGGAGCCACTGAAGTACATGGAGCATAGATGAGAGTTTGGATAGATGATTTGAGGTGGACCACTTCCAGAAGATAGTGATAAATGAGGATGAGTAGCGAGGTGGATCGACAGTCCAAGGGCACTTCACCGCATCCCCTCTTCTACTAGTTTACGTCCGTCCCAACAGCATTTTTGGCTTCTCTTTGCCAGACGGAGGTCTCGATATAACAAGGAAAAGATTAGGACCACCAGTGTCTACGAGATTAAATATTTGATAGGATTCTACCAAAGATAAGGTACCAGATCAGTGGTTACCAATTGAGGACCAGTCAGCATTGATGAATGCAGCCATTCCAGATTTTAGGAGATTAGAGTGGATTCAGTATAAGTTTACCATCATATGTGTCAGCACCATGATCCAAACCCCTCCTAATCAGACACGCATGACTAGACAACCTGAGCCGAGTTGTTAGCATCTAAGATATGTTAGAGACAATAGTGGATTTACGATGTATACGATTAGGATCAGATTCTTAGCATCTAGATTGCACTGTTGCTGACAGAGTTGGACAACTGCCGACCGAGTACACAACTGTCGACCGAGTTGTACAACCGCCGATCTAGTGCACAACCACCGACCAAGTTGCACAACCGCCGTCCGAGGTGCACAACCGCCATTCGAGGTGCACAACCGCCATCCGAGATGCACTACCATTGACCGAGTATGTACTACCGCTGTCCGTGTTTTGCTCATCCGCCAACCAAGTAGATCAATTAGAGCTGAGTAGGGCCAGAGTTAAGGAACAAGATATAGCTACAATGGCATCAGCATAATAGAGGAGAGTTAGGAAAACTGAGGTTATTCTGATGAGATGGCATAGGATCTGACTTCTGAGCTCTCTTGCAACCATTGTCTTGACCTGACACCCTTGGGTCAAATGTATATTGCAAGATAAAACGATCAGATATGGTTAGTGATAGTCTCATAAGGATGTGCATGGACAGAGTTAGAAAACATGACAGTATGACCTCCAGATGGGATAGTCATAGTGATCAGAGTGTTCAGATAGCACGATAGTACATCCATGGACCCACAACTGGCATACGCAGACCAGATGGTTAGTAGATGATCACATGCGTAGTTTAATCTATTTAGCGATTGACCAGCTAGCGAGAAGAGTTTGACTTGTATTAGAGTATTGGGCATAGATAAAGGGTCAATAAAGAAGAGTCTTTTAGAGAGATAGTGATTCCCTTATGTTTCGCCAGCTTGATTAGGTTTTCACCTTGAACCATAGGGTTGAGCCTTGCCCTGAGTATAGAGGTACCTTCATGGTATTGATTAGGACTTACAGTGCATGTAGGTGTTTTCAGATCAATCCTACAATGACGATTTCACCCCAGCTTGAGAGTGATGCAGATAGGGATTTCAGACAGGACAGACCATGCTAACAAGATAGAATGATACCAGTGTATGCTCATCTTGATCGATAGCCTTGTTTGAGAGTCTACCACAATGATAGTAGTCATATGAGTCAAGATTGATGCTACAAATTGGTACGGGACGGCAGGTCACACACCATTGAAGAGCGGACAAGACATGTGTCAAACCTCACTATGAGTCCCCGTAGACTTGAGGGAAGACAGTGGTTCTTTGGGTCATTTGAACCCCGCCTGTTTAGAAGTGCGTGACTAGTACGGTATCGAGAAACACGTGCCTACTGTTAGCTGATTGATCTAGAGCCACTTAGGAGACATTTCTAAGATTCGTCAGTGATTGGCTGTTCCACAGACTAATTACATGTGGCATAGTAAATCGTGGTGATCTTAGAGACAAGTCCATAGATCTACCGATATTTGGCCACCCAGTACACTATATAGGGATTTCATCTCCCTGACCACATGCATAATACCTTAACTTTACCATAGACCAGAGTGACGGACCTGTGTAGCAATTTTTTCTTAGCCTAGTAGACTTCCCCAATTTATTAGATGATTAGATCCTACATATGAGGATGAGATATCACCTATTGAGAGTTCTTGAGTAGTGTGACAAGATTTTCATGAGATTCAGTCTCCTTTCCTATAACCTAGAAATGTCAGACATAGTAGAGTCTTCACTTGAGAATTTCCACTCACCCTTATAGATATATCAGTTCTACTATCAATTAGCTAAAAGATTGAGATGGGTATACATTGACCAAAGCACATGCCACAGACCAGATGCAGACTCTACATTCTCATGCAGAGTATGTTATCATACTCCTTGAGACACACTGTGTATGTACAAGTGTTCTCAGCCTCCATTCTATCACAGAGAGTTCCTTTCAGCAGCAATTTGTGGTTGTATAGAAAGCCACCAGAGCCATAGTATACAGTAGAGTTATATATAGAACAGTAGTGAGATACTTGACTCGGGACCTGAGTCAACTAGGACCCAGTGAGCGGTCCAGTTCCTTATACAGGGACACCTGAGAGTTGGATCTAGATTGGCGACAGCGAGCTATGCAACTCAATAGCCTATACACCGTACCTAGCAGGAGACTCATAGCACACTTTAGGATGGTTGTAGGACCTAGGATGGAGTTTCCTAAGATTATATGTAGTTGACTTTTGACATTGATGAGGATCAGAGAGACATGGGTAGATACTAGCAGGTAGACCTTGCCTTCGATGTAATTTTTCCCAGATATAGCTCAGATTAGCACCTTGCGATACTCTAGAGTATTTGCTTGACCAACCTAGTAGGCCCTTAGGGGTGATCTAGGTTTTTCCATCAAGTTAGCACTAGGGATCAGAACAGAAGAGAATCATGATGGTAATGTCCAAAATAGGCACAGAAAATAGTAAGGATTAGGACATAAGAGAAGGATGATGATAATGTCAGAATAGGCACATGGAAGTATAGAATCGAGAAAGTTTGATATTGTCCACATCACTAGTAGGATTTGCCTGTTGGCACCACTACAATCAGTGAGGATGTCTATGACTCTTGAAGCAGTAGAGGATACAACAAATGTGTATCCCAGCTTCGAGGTACTAATTCAATAGAACATCATTGAGTTGAAATTTCGAGGACGAAATTTTTATAAGGAGGGAAGATTGTAAAACCCACGATTCGAGTCAAGGTTTTATATTCAGAACCGGTCGGTTCGACTGTTATTTTCGACTTGAGTATGTTTCAATACACGTGTACTGAGCCGACGCCGGTCGTGTCTATGAGCCATGAGGGTCATGCATACCCAAGTATATGATGATAACGTCATGAACACAATAAAAAGAATGATTTATTAAAATATATGAGAATATGCCAGTTTATTATATATATATATATATATATATAGTAGATCGTAGAATTAGTTTTAGGCCGTTTATCATGTTAGGACATGCATTACGGGCAGTTTGGGTAGGTTGTTAATTATAGAGCATGTCATTATGATGTTGTGGTGTTTGTTTTATTTTATGGGATTTTTCCCAATTTTTTATCGTAATTGTATTGGTGTGTAAATTAGTTTGCATGTCATCCATGTAGTAGCATGTTAGGGTTTTGTGCATTCATCCAAACACGGCGAGTCGTATCTTCAGGTTAGCCGACTTAATCGGGGCCTGTAACACGCCAATTCGGTTCACGAGCATGAACCGGATTTGGGGTATTACATCAATAATATCAGCCTCCATTTCCTAGTTTATTTAGCATTGATCTTGCCCAATTAAGCCATCCATGCATCTAAATCATACACGTTATTATACGTTTGACTGACGCATGCAAACAGCTACCCCTCTAGAAGTCGAAATTCCGGTTATTACCTTCTTACTCTTTTTTAATCCTTTAGTGATTTCTTAAAAAAAGAGAAAAACATGATCTAAGAAAAAATATGATCGATACACAAGAACAACATATTAGGAATATAAATATGGAGCATAGTTTACAAACTCAAGATTCAAATCAAACTAGGCAATACCATCAAGTAGAGTCGAATTATAGTCAATTCTAAGCCGACTTGTAGTCATTAACTCATATTATTTTTTGCAATTAAGTAAATTAAATGTTATATGAGATTATATATATTGTGCGGTATTTTTACCATCCACAGCTAATCTCTGTGTCAATCTATTTTTATTATTTTCTATCATTATATGACATTATTTTACAGTGTTTCTCCATATTTTATTCCATTGCACCCATTAGAGGAGGCACATATCCCCCAACAATTGGTATTTAGAGTCAAGTTATAATGGAGAAAGATAATTTGAAGTTTAAGATTGAAGCATTTAATGGTAAAGGAAATTTTACTCTTTAAAAGAAAGGGGTAGAAGATATTTTAGTTGATAGAAACTCAATGAAAACGTTATCACTAAAACCTACATAGATAAATGTGACCAATTGAATAGAACTCCAAGGCAAAGCGGTGAGCACCATAAGATAATGTTTGGCAGATAAGGTGATGTACAATGTGACGGGCGAGAAGGTGATTTCAGAATTATGGTCAACGCTAGAAAATTTATACATGACAAATAATCTGTATAACAAATATTTTATTAAGCAATAGTTGTATGGACTGAAGCTTGTTGAAGGAGGGAATCTCATGGCACATATTAGTGAATTTAAAAATTTTCTTGTGCGGTTGTTGAACCTCAAAGTGAAGGTAGATGAAGATGAGAAAGCAATTATGTTTTTAATTTCTTTACCTCAATCTTATAATCACATGATGACCACTTTAACTTTGAAAAAAGACTATATCAGTTGATGTCAAGACTACTCTTTACTGTGCTGATTAGATCAGAGACGACAAGGAAGGAAAATCTCAAGAGGAAGCATTGACCACAACGAAAAGTTAAAGATTTAGAGGGGAAGACGAGTCAAAGCTTATTTGTCATTATTATAAGCAGACTGGATTGCAAAAAAGTTACATGATTTTTCGGGAAAATGATGAAGGATCTGACTAAGTGGGTATAATTTATAAAAATAGGGATCTTCTATCAGCCACATAAAGAGAAAATTCACGTGAAGATTGGATTTTGGATTGGGGTTACTTATATCACGTGTCCAAATAAAAATTGCTTTGACTCATAAAAGTAGGCTGATTATGGAACTATAATAATGACAGATAATTTTATACGTAAAACTATTAAGATAGGGATAGTTAAAATCGACATGTTTTATGGAGTTATGAGGACAGTAGGTGGCGTGGGGTTGAAGAAGAGCTTGATTTCATTAGTTGCTTTAAAGTCAAGAGGTTGCAGGTATTTTGTAATGGGTGGAGTTCTAAAAGTTATGAAAGGTAATAAAGCTGTGATTAAAGATGAGAAGGTTGGAAATCTATACCAGCTAATAGGGAATATGGTTAAGGTGGATCTTGGAGATTAACCCAGAGGCAAATAGAGATGGCTTATGCGCATATGCATATTCTCTGAAGAAAAGAATGCAGGAGCAGGTAGAGCTTCATTTTGTGGGTTAAATTGCGTGTTTCCCTAGCTTGAATTGAGTTACTTGAAGTAAGAGGATGCTAGTTGCCCAAGAGAAGTGAGGATTGCCTCAGAGGTGAGGGTTCATATCGGGTTTTGGTATGAGGTTGATTTTTTATATTGGTTTGATAATATAACGAGTATATTTTCACACCACGGCAGAGATAGATGTATTGATTAGGAGCAATTTGGAGCAGTCGAAGCAAGGAAGAAAATGATCGAGGAAGAAGCGGCAGTGCCCAGACGCTAGAAAAGTGCCGGCTCGAGCGCTAGTTGCTGGAGTTGGTGAATACCTTACGAAGTCCGGACATTATTTTAAAATTTTCATACAATTAGTATATTGGTAGAGGGCGATGTATGTATTTGTGGCATTTTTTTGGCTTACGCAGGGCTGCGGCCTTGCTGATCTAAGGAAACGCCTGAGGCTTATTTTAACAAAATTATATTGTTAACTCAAATATATCTTTTATTCATTGTTGTTATTGGACTTAATATGTGAAAGCACAAATGTACACCACCATTTGGATCACTAAAGGTCGGGAGAAAGCTTGGAATATTTAATGGTTTTGTGGACACTTAAAAAGAGCACCGTATGATTGTTAACTTTTACGATATTATATATACATTACATAACTATTAATTTACTTGATCTATATAATACAGACATAAAACTTTATGATACGATCATGAGGGAAAAAGTATCTCTTGATTATTAAATTAATGATTGTTCTACTAAAATTATTTTAATTTCTTAGTACTAAGATAATTAGTTTTAACCGATCAATGTCTGCATTAAAGGAAAAAGATACCTAAGAAATTAAGTAAAAATGATCGTCTCATTTCTGATATCAAAATAATGACCAAACAAGCGAGTCATTAAACATCATGCGGCAATGTTATTAGTGACAAAATTGCAGGACAAAATTAGATGTCTATTTGTCACTGGATATAGGATTTGGCACGGGATTACTCAAGACAAATGCCCAATTTTCCACTAGAAATTCAAATCATGTTATGATCAAACCGCTGTCAAACCCCATGAACATGCATAGAAGAGTTAGGGTGAATGCCATTTATTTTTTCAAGTCTCATTCATGATGTTTCACTAAATTAATATTCAGGAGACAACTCCACAGAAGTGCAGCATTCCCACAAATGGTTAGACAAGACACTTCAGGGTTCAGTACATTTCATAGATATGTAATCAAAACAGTAACTGTCATGGGTATAAGATCACTTCAAGATTACAAGATTATAAGGCAAAAAAATCATGAACTAGAGGAGCATTGCATAATAAAAGCAGATATAGCATGAACAATAGCCACAAAAATAAAATCAAAATAAAATGTATCAATGTGCCAGTAACTTTCCGGCTTTATAATATATACAAGGTATCTATACAACAAAATTCACCTCCGTCTATACAGAACCTATCACTGATCACCCTTTTCGACCTTGATCTCCATGAGTTGTTCAACTGGTTGGCGACAAATGGGGCATTTATTTGATTGTAGTCTTAATAATTTCGCACATTCACTGCACAGGCACTGGAATGCAAAATCAAAGTCAAATAAAGAAGTAAATTCAGTTTAAGCAGCCTCTGAAAAATAACTGACTATTTTCCTAGAGTATGCTTTCAACAGATCCATAATGCATAGTATTATAGTGGGTACTAGGGTTATCTTTTCCTGTCAAAAACTTAATCCGCTAAAAGCACATAGTTTATTTCCAAGAATGTTTCAAACTTCCTCTACCTTTCCTTACAATTGTATTCGCATAGGAGTAAGTAATGTACATTTCCTTCCCTAATCAATATCTGGTTCACGTAGCATGACAAAACCCTATAAAAAGCTTAAGACACAACTGGAACGTTTTCACTAGAACATAGTTTCCACTGCCACTAAGAGACATATGCAGACAGTACGGTAAAAAGAACATAGTTTCCACTGCCACTAAGAGATGGGCATCTATGACTTAAGAACTCAAGAATTCTAGGTTGATTATGTAGATTAATTCTGAAGTCAAAATGAAACCTATTTCTGAACTGGTTTGTCTTAAAAAAATAAATTCTATATCTACCTCCTAGAGGTAAGAGTTAATCTGTTCGCATATAAAGTTGGACTATCATTACACCATGGGATTCTTCTCATGTATGCACCTGCACCATGGTGTTTAGATTTTGCAATAGCTCTATTTTATCTTGCACAAGTGGCTCTTGCTTGTAGAGATCTATCGTCCACATTAAAGATGGAATAAAAGAAAACGTTTGTTGCAAAATTGGTAATCATGAAGATTTGTTCACATGGTTAGATACTTAGGTGGAATCTATTATTTGAATGCCCTTGTTCTAGGCTAATGATGTTTCCTAGGCTAAAATTACAAATCATAGTGATTTTCCACACATGCAGAATAGACATGGTTGAAACAAATTAGCAAGAACAACAAGGAAGGCAGGTTGCCTTCTACAATGAACATGCATAACGTAAGCGCTTCCTCATAATATCACTCTTTTATGTCTGGAGCATCTTCGAGATTTTGTTTATATAAGAGTATTTTGTCATCTTGAAAGTTTTTAATCTTTGCAGGTCAGATTTATCTTCGTTAAGATGTTTATGAAGTCTTTTGTCTTATGAGAAGATTATTTGTACTTTCTTCTTTGTTCCTCTTTTTGGCAATAGAATTTTCAATTATCAAAAAGAAAATTAAAGTAATGATATTTTTTATCCTTCAAGTCCTCATATCTTGAGTCTTGACAGAAAATTATGTTGACATCTTCATAATTATAATTAATAATTACCTAGATGTGAAACAGCATTATTTAGCACATAAAAAAGTTCATTTTCTAAAATTACTCACTTTAGCTTTAGGCTTTCTGTATATCATTCTCAATATTTACTATACTCCTTTCTAATAAATCAAGATATTTTTAAATTTGAATTGATTCAAGCAATGCCCCATGGTGATGTCAAAACACATTAGATCACTGGCGAAGAATTGCCAGTTGACTAGGACCTCTTGTCAAGTATTGTACCATCTGCCACTGGTAAGGGTCTCAAACAAAATGCTCGTGCCACTTATAGCTTATCACACTCAATTATCGTGGTAATCATTTCAAAATATAAATATAAGGCAGTCAGTTAAATGTAATTGTAAAACCTGCAATACTTTCCATCATCAAAGCCAGAATCTTCCTCTCCGGAAGATTAAATACATCAATTTGGGAAATAATATCAAGACCAGAGTAACAAATCTGTTCCTATAGATTTAGATATGCTTGCAGATCTATTCTATTTTCTTAATGATTTGACATGATTATCAATATTGGGATTTCAATCAAGTGGCATCGAGATTTTATTCATGTTGATTTATTGAGAACTTGGATTTAATATCGTGCTTTCTTAATTTTTTATTTGATTGATGCGTGTATGAGAATGAAATAAAATGATTAAAAGAAACATCACAACTTAAATCTACCAGTAGCTAATTACCATATGTCGACAAGGCATACAGCGGTATTCTTCGGTTCTGACATGCAAATGACACATTCTTTTCCTGAATCACTGTCATCGTACTCTGCCTCCACTGAGCTCCCAATGCCAAAATCTCACGAAGCTCATAATGAACTCCATTTACCCACAAAACTTGCTTCACCACCTTCACTTGGAAAGGGCCTCCACTCTTACACTCAATGATTGCCTGAGTGATCTGTGAGCTGGGAGAACTAGGTTGGGGTTCACTAGGTTGACTTTCAGCTGGAGTAGGGGATTTTTCTTGAGCAGATATAACTAAAGGATAAACATCATCCTCCATTGGTTTTGAAAGTTGATCCCACTCAAAGAAGCCAAGGTCAACACCAGTTCCAGAAGGTTGACGAAATTTCTGGCTAGGCCCCTTAGAAAAAGGAACCTGTACTGGACACATATCTCGGTAAAGTGGAGAGAAATTGCAGTTTTCACCTTCCTTCGCAAAATAGCAGATTGTAATACTACACAAAGGAGAAAACAAACAACAAGATTAGGAGCTTCACGAAACTGAGGTAAATTGAAAATTAAAATAATATGAAAATTCTACCATACCACTCCACATTTAGAGAATATGCAGCAATATTACAGACCAAGCAATTTGATACAGTATATAAGAAACTAGTGAAAATGCTCGTTTTCTAGCTAATTACATCATCAAATCAGTGGAGACCTCATCAAAATTATTCTTCTTGCAAATTTGGGAGGTATTGCTGACCGTCTTCATATACAAGTGGAAAATTTCCACCAAAACATGTATCAATAAACATAGTCACTCAAGTATATAAGAAACTAGTAAAAATGCTCTATGTATTCATTGTCAAAATACCATCTGTCACTCCTAATAAATTTGGACTCTATTCACACTTTTTATAAAAGGACATACCAAATATTAGGAGTTGAAATTTAGCAACTTTACAAATAATATCTTCCTCTCCTTCTTCTACCTTATCCAAAGCTGAGGCTAGGGACAAGGATCCTATTACACCATTCCCCACGATCATAAACTATGTCCGAGCTCAAATCAAGTTAGCACAAATCATTTTGGATAGCCCCTATTCATATTCATTTTGGTCTTCCTCTACCCTCTTTTGAAAATTAGAAAATTGTAAACCAAATCTCTTCACAACTGCATCAGTTTCATTGCACATGCCTCATTATGCTTTATGATTAGTATGTTCCAATAAAATTAATAAATATCTAGAACTTGAATAACCTTTACCCTTCTAAAATTAATATACAATCTGAGCTACTCCACATATCATCCGGTCGGTTTAAAAAATTTGTACTCCATCATAGCACCAAGGAAACTTCATTACAGAAAGAGGGGAGGAAAAGACTACTTGAAACCAGCTAATAACCCAAATGAAAAACAACCATTTTGAGATTCTTCATGTACTACTCAGTTAAAAAACAATGTCTTCAACCTAAGCTGAGGATGTTTCGAGCCAATGGCTGAAATCCTTAATTGGACACGATAACATTAACAAAAGAGGTTGGGCCTCAAGATTTCAAGCTAACAGAACTAATTATTGATGCATATGGGAAAGTGATTGCCTGCAGCACTATCTTCTAGGGGTTTTTTACATTGCACAGTGGCCAAGAAGAAAACAACAAGTTAAAACTATCCCTTTCGATGTCTTCTGAGAGCTTCACTATGCCCCAAGGCCTATGACAAGCAAACATAAAACTAACATCTTTCATGTTGTATGGATGCCCCCAATAGTGTGAGCATTTCTATTCATTAAAAAGCCCTAATAATCACCAAGGGGGTAACATGATATTAACCATAAACAGGTATAAGAAAAAAATGACTTCAGGACCAAAGCTTGACAGGTAAGTAATTGCCTTATTGTCTTCCCAAAAAAAGAAGAGGCTAAAATTGCAGGATACTAACTTATACTACATCTTATTTGCTTCTCTTCCATTTAACTCAAACCTATGTTTCCCTATCCTCAACTTAATTGCCACCAATACTCTGTTAACTCGCTTCTAAGAAAATCAGAAATGTGGTCAAGGAAATATCACACCCACAGATCCACTCCAAAATACCTAGCGACAGAAATAGACTTTATTAACCAACATTCAACCACTCCAAAGTTCCTGAAACACTTTGGCCGCAAATATACAACACTGAATCACTCCAAAGTACCTAAACAAGCTTTGCACTAAACATACAAAATTGAACCCCAACTGTCCAAATTCAATTCACGGTAAGAAGGAAAACATGAGAGGACACAACAAACAATGCAGCATCTACAAGTGATGATCAACCAGCAATCTGTCACCCCCAAATTCGCACAATTACACAAAAAAGAAAAACAACATTTTTATCAGCGCGCAACTATGAATTCGCAAACTTATGAATGAAAGCATATACCATCCATCGACGGCAGCATCAAACGTGAAGCAGACGAGAACGCGGTCGGGATCCGCCTCATCCGCCTCAAGCCGGATCGTCTCCTTGTGCACATTCACAACGTTCTTCACCGTCGTCGTCTTCTGATGCTCCACGTACAGCGGCGGCGGCGTTCAGAGGCGGACCCACCGGCCAGTACGCCGGCCGATACTGCGCCGCCGCTGCCCACCCGCTCCCCCGCCCAGAGCAATAATACGGCGCAGCGTATCTCCCAGCGAAGGGACCAGCGTACTGGTACCCACTCCCGTAGCCAGGGTACGGCTGGGGCAGCGGTGCGGGGTAGTGGAATTGCGCCGGCGCCGGTTGGTACGGAGGTGGCGCCGGCGGTGGGAAGGCCTGGTTCGGCGGCGGCGCAGGTGGATGGGCGGTGGGAGGGGGATGGGGTAGGGGGAATGTTGGTGTTGTTGTCTGTGATTAATATTATTATTAGGGTTTGAAGAAGAAGATTGGCCCATTTGTGAGGGGAAATGGGAGGAGTTTGGAGGGGAAGAGGAGGTGAGGGTGGGAGAAGATGGAGAAGAGGATTGACCCAGACCCATTTGTTTTCTTCCTCCCATTTTGGTTCCAAATTAAATTACAAATTGTTATTAGGGCAGCAGTGCCGCTAGCATGCGCCCATGACTAGCCTTAATCTAACCTAAGTCATTCGATTATAAAAATTGCCTAATTTATTTTATATTTAAAAAATACTCCCCTATTTTTACCCGTCAATCAGGTCGTGTCTCTTTCTACAACAACGGCCATGGACCGATCCGACTACAAGCTACTGGATCCGACCATACTTGGTGTTACAGCCGTGATTCATGGGCGTTGCCGGGAACTAGGGTTTAGGTATTGTCCATACGTTTCCCGCGTCTATGAGGGGGTAGCGGTGGCTATCCGAGTGGTGGAAATAACATACCGAAGCTAACCCGTGTCGAGTTGCAGGTTACAACCCGAGGTGCACGAAGCTGCTGAGTAACCAAGCATGGCGATGGAGCATGGCGTCGAGTTACAGTAGTTGTGTCGGCACATGGGTTGGTATTTGGTGTATCGAGCATGTGGCCAAGTCCAGTCAAGAAACCTCAAGTTGCTGCTGATCGGTGTTTGGGTCAGCAGATTGAGGTGTGGTGCAACCGTGGACCGAGCAGCCTACCGAGCCAAGTGTGCAGCACAGAGTGCCGAGCAACCGCCAGTACCGAGCAAAATAGCTGTACTGTGTTGTGGAACAGTACGGAGCACGGGCGCAGGCGAGCGCGCGGTCGTGCACGCAGGTGTGCGTGCGAGGAGCGGCAAGCGCGCGGGTGCGTGGGTGCGCGACGGTGCCCGCTGACGTTCGCATGAGCGGGCGCTCGCTGGTGTGTGCATAGGCGCATGTGCGAGCAAGTGCTGGTGTGCACGACAGTGAATGGGCATGCACGAGCGGCAGTGCTGGTGTGGTGCAATGGTGGTGGACCATTGCCTGCATGTGTTTGGTGAATTGCTGAGGGAGGTTGAACCATGTCTGGACGTTGCTGGGGTCGAGCCGGTGGGCGAAATGGGTTGACCAGTGGTGTAGCCAAGGGTTTGTGAAGAAGCTTCATGGAAGTTGCTAGGGGCGTATCTTGGTGGAAGATTTGATATGCATATCCAGGGACGTTAAGGCTGCAACAAACTTCTGAGGATAACCACAAGGCCGTAGGGGTGAACCTGGACGTGGTGTGGTGCTGGGTTCTGGATACGGTGAGATTGCAGATCTTTGTGGATAGAGATGCTGGGTCCGGAGTTATCTGAAACAGAAGGGGCGTGGTGCATATCTGCACGGGGTTGAATGCTGAGAAGAGGATCAGTGGATCAGGACAGATCGCCAGATCAGAAGGGAAAGACATGGGAGTGGATCAAGAGAGGAATCGAGTCCGGAGAGGAGGAGAGTTCCTGAGATTCCAGACATGTTCCCTTGTGAGGAAAAGCAACATGGTGCGGCTGGTGAGAAAGGAGCGTGGAGTTGTTGCAGCCGGTGTTCGTGGTGAGTACTGGAACTTCATCGACTTGCTGGAAACCAGGTACACATTGTTAGATTGCTTGTGTTGGCAATCGGGGTAGAGTTACTTGGGGAGTAATTTGTTGTGTGCCTTTGTATTTGTGGGTACATTGGGGCGAGGCTGTGGGGGCTGTCCACAAGCCGAGCAGGTGCTTGAGTGGAGTTCGAGTGCTTATAAAATCCTTATGATCGGGTTAATGATATAAGGTTGGGAAGTGTTTTCCCGTAATCTGTGTTTTGCTTGTTGGCTGGCGTTTTAGATAGGGAACTTCTGTATCCTAGGTCACGATCAAAGTTTACAAGGCAACCAGTTGCGGTAAATGGTGCTAAGACAAGCAAGGGCAGACGGCACAAACCCAAGACACATAATTGCTGGTTGGGCGATCGGGCAGTGTTGCGTGTGGTGTTGTTTGACCCCTGGAATAGCCTATCGGCAAGGCGTGTCGATAGCCAGAAGTGTTGTGTCAGTGTTTGGTGCAATACCAACACACTGTGATCGAGCGACGGGTTGAAGGCAGCAACCTTGGGGTGTTGAGGTTGGCCGAACACAGGTTGGTATTTGCGTTGTAGGCTTCCATAGTTTGTTCAAAGTTGCGTACTTGGTTTTAGGCTGGTGTTCTCAGGTGAGAATACGCCGTACAGGACTAGTTAGGATCGAAAAATTTTGGGTTCTTAAATCAGGCCCGTGACACTTGGCTAGATATGGCTAACATAATCAAAATTTGCCATCGGCAATGGTTATTTTTAAGTTCACGACGGTCAAACCACCCATAGTAAGATCCGACCAGATCTCCTTGGCCCCAATCGAATCTAGCTTGTGATAACTATCCAAATGAGTGATCCAACCTTTGGTACAAAACTTTAATTTCTTTTTCGTAAGATTTGATTTGAGTTGTCTTTATAATTAGACAGTTCAAATTAAAATAGGCACAAGAAAGTTGGTTCACGAAACTTTATTTATTTATTTATTTATTATTATTAAGAGAAAAATTAAGGTGAGTTACTCCTCATATATCTTATATATAAGCTACACCTCTAACTTAAATTTTTTAGGTTTCTCACATGATAAAGTCCACATAAATGATAAATAGAGTGCATAAGTAGGGAGTTTTTTCGTCAATATGTCCTACGTTTAAATTTTTGAAAAGTGCATTAGTTTAAAAAAATTCTAAAATTAATTTTTATCACAATTACTTTGATAATTAAGATAAAAGTGTTAAAATAATTAGAATAATTCGAAAATCTGTGCTATAATTATTTACTCTTACATTTATCTATAAAAATTTTAAATGGTATGACCCTCTAAAGTAATCCAAATGAAAATTACTATAACTCGTACAAAGCTACAAGTTATATGAGTTGTGCCTCATAAAAGGCTCTTACAACAATAACAACCACTTCGAATGGATACCTCTCTTTGATGCTGAGATTTTGGTATAATATAAAGTGGTGACAAGTGATGAAAGATTTTGTAGTGCACAAAATATATATCTATTTTTTTATAATGAACATGGGGATATAAATTGTTCCATGGAGATAATACGAATTACTGTTCGGACTACATATCGTCCCATCTTAACAACCAACATTAACCCAATAAAGAACCTGTCGTGACAAGAACAGCTTTGCCTCTGATGAGCACCTGTTGTGTTTCAACGTCCAGGCGAAGATCTAAAATTCCACCTCTTGGTGATGCCTGGTAGAAAAAATAAGTTATGCATAGATTGTCTGTATAAATAGATAGATAGATAGATAGACAGATAGACGAATAAATAAATAAAAAGATACATAGACAAATATATAGATCACATATATGGTATGCTATAAGTAACATTTTCTCAGCTTTTTGACATATAATTAGATAATTATTAGATAGATAGCTTGATAAATAAATAAATAAATAAATAAGATAAATAAACAAATAAAAGGACCTGGTATGCAATAAAATCACATTTTCCAAGCTTTTTGTTCCAATAGCTTACTAATGCACAATGAGCACTCTCGCAAACAGGATCCTACTGGAAGACCTAGCTGCGTTAGGTTAATGATAAATTATAGGGAGGTTTTTTAATAATACTATTTGATTAATCTTTTATCAGTTTCAGGGGTAACCGGTGACTTGCATTTAGGTTAATGAGAAAACCTTATTCCTTGAACTATCTTTTGAATTAAGAGAAGGTTCGTACAACATGTTTCAAATCCTTTTTGGGAGGCCATAAGGCCAAACAAATACTAAGGATTTGATTTAATTATTTTTACTACGTGAAATAAAAAACTTATTCTAACTTCTAATAACTACCACAAAATCACTAGACAACCAATTCCATCCTTGGGAAACATCGTTAACCTTTCGTTAGACTATCAATTTCACCCTTTGGAAACATCATTACCCCAGCGCTAGTATATAATAGCACAATACAATGAGATGCTCATATTGTACATTTCATTGATTTCATTGATGACTGTGAGTATGTTTGTTTCAATTTGTTATCAAAGGATTGCCCAACTATTTAACCGTTTTTCTTTAATGCGTGTAATTTATCACCAAGAGATTCATTTTAAGGTCAATTCAATACAAGAAGTCAAATTCTTCCCATCCAAATTTTACTATAAACCATATATTTTAAGTTATATGTATGGTTTTCTTTCTAATAGTTCATCGTCAGTAAAGAATAAATTAGATTATATATAACAATTTGGAATATCCATCTCTTAAAGATTCAAATATAAATTTAGAGTATCGATTTCTTCATAAAGATTAAGGTACGCTTTTACTTCTAATATTATTTCTTAAATATTTAATACGATGTTGATCTTATCAATTCTAACAGATCAGTGATGTAAGATCAGAACTATATTTTTATTACAACTTTGCAATTATAAAGTTGACTTGAGGGTCTTTCCTTGGGATTGTCCTCCACTCAACTGTTATAACACACAAGCTATCATCTCAAGTTGGTAATGATATGTCTCGTATATATGGTATGGAGTTCAGATTGTAGCTTGATGAATCAAAGCAACAAAATTAGTTAATGCAATTATTTTGTTCTTAACTCTTAGTAGACTGACTGTGATTTATTATCCTTCTTTATTTCTTATATCTTAATACTGCTTCAGAAGAGGCAATGTGATCACTTGCATATGTTTGCTGCAAAAAAATAAGCATGTACCTTCCATGATCATAGATTTTCTTCCTTCAACCCGGAGTGGGAGCTTGACAAAGAAACCGAGCCAAAGCACATACATACATCTAATCTTGTAACTCTGATACAAATTATTATCCCCATTCTACAGTCCATCTTATCAAGCGAGGCACATCGTGGAGGAATTAAGATTATACCAACAGAGTACCTGTCATAACAGTTACAGCTTCACCTCTCACCAGCACTCGCTGTGTTTCCACATCCAGATGAAGATCAAGAACTCCACCTCTTGATGATGCCTGGTGCAAAAAATAAGTTCATGCAAAGATGGTAAAGAAGAAAGGGGAAAGAAGATAAAACACACATTACAGAGATATATATACCTGGTAAGCAATAAAATCAGATTTTCCAAGCTTTTTGCTCCAATAGTTCACCAATGCACAATGTGCAGTCCCGCAGACAGGATCCTGGAAGGCGTTAGCTATGTGCACGTAATATAATGTTCAGGTGTATGCCTTGCTTTTCATGTTGCTCACTTTTGTAATGCTTTTAAGCAATTATAACATCTAAGATGCTAAGTGGCCATATGATAACTAAGAAAACCAACGGCGCGCTGAAGCAAACTGCAGTTATGGTGATAACATTCGCGGCCTAAAATTGAGAGAAATAGCACATTAGAATCTACATTCCTTATCAGCAATGGAGAGAAATGTTGCAGTAGGATCCATATCCCCACCACATCTCATATACTCATCTTCCCCATTCCACCTAATACCCAAAGGTTGTTAGAGACATAGACCTTAAACTAGGATCTATGCAAATACAAATGGCAAAATTTTTGTAGTCCGATGCCCTTTTTGACATTAACCCTCTTTTATTTAGGCTTGGAACTCAGCAACCCATCTAGCGGAATTCCCCAATAAGGTCATCTAATTTAAATATAAGTCCACTAATTGCAAGTAGTGCTCATTCATATGGTAGAAAAGACTAATGAAAATCTTATAAAAAAAACTGAAACTAAGCAACTTCGTAAGTACAAAGCAATTAATGCCACTAACATGGATTTTGACAAGTTCCTTCTATTTTTACTTATCTTTCAAACATCTTCAAAGATACTACTAATATTTCACTTTCTCGTTCCAAAGATAACTTAAGAAGCTGTCCAATTCACAACCATCAAGATAGCTAAAAGATTATTTTAACATAGAGGTATCAATCCATGCACTGGCTTTGTTAACATATGTTTGTCTAACTATTTTCTTCTCCAATCAATGTTTGGTGATCCCCAAGATATAAGATAAGATTAATCCAATTTAAGCATGTGGAAGTGCCAAAATTTTCACTTAAGGCAAAGTGGAAGTGAAATGCTTACCATGCATAAAACATGTCAGTTAAGATGCTACAAACATGTCAGTTAAGAGCTACAAACATGTCAGTTAAGATGCTAAAAACATGTCAGTTAAGATGCTAAAAACATGTCAGTTAAGATGCTACTAACATGTCAGTTAAGATGCTAAAAACATGTCACTTAAGATTAAGGCACTTACCTCATTAACTCCATAGTTTGGGCAGAAAAATCGAGTGAAAAAATCAAACCCGGACTCTGACGGAGCTGGCCCGGTGATTATTACGCCACGTTGTACAGGACACTTTATTAGTTCATCAAAGTCCGGCAACAGTTCGGTAACTGCCTTTCCAGATGACAACTCCACCTGCCAAGGAAATAGTAAATTTTATACGTGTAAAAGTTAGCATAATACAACATGCATTTTCTAAATCTTAGCAAATGTTAGCAAATCATATTGTTTAATATTTTAAACATGAACGTGCATAGGGGAGCAGCAATGTCTATGGCATTATGCTTCTAATTAAGAATTTATCAGATGCGTCAAGTCGAATTTTAATGGGTGGGTTCTTTATATTTATTCGAATTTGTGCTAGACTTGACCCAGTCCTATCTCATTTTGTAGAAAATTGGGTTAGTTGATTCATTTAAATTCATTGGCTCAATTTGGTATAAATATAAAAAAAATAATTGGATTTTTGTCTTGACAAAATAGATGTATTTTTTAATTTTAATTCATTTTTTCACAATTATTTATAAGTCATATATTTTATTATTACAGTTAAAATTTCGAACAAAATTTATTTTTTTTGATATAAAACATCGAACTTTTGGGGTCCGAGGAATCACAAGCCAAGCATGAACTCTAATTTTGACGTCAAATTAAACTCTAAATCGAGCTTTTGTCGAGTCAAACGAGAGCTCGATTTAAAAAGAATAAAAAACATTAAAATAAATAAAAAGCATAAAAGAAAACAAAAACAAAAAAGAAAAACATTTGTAAGCCCAAGTCTTAAAATCAAAATATGATAGGATGATAGAATTGTGAGAGTTACGAGCAAATCAACGGGACCCGCCGTCTTCTTCACATCAACAACCGGTTCGCCGTTCAGAGTCTTGGGCATGGAGAAAACATCGCCGGATTCGCAGTCAACAATAGAGATGGCCGGAAGATCCAACTCAATCACCCCACCAATCTTCTCCTTGGCAGACAAAACTCCAAACTCAAACAAGAACTCAACCACACCGCTCCTCACAAGACCAGACATAAACAAAAAATGAGCAGCTGCCAAGGTCGCATGACCACACACTTCCACCTACAATCACAATATCACACCCCTACCAGTATAAACCACTATATCTGACTCTACAAAAAAAACAAACAAGAAAAAAAATAGCTAGCTATATTTATATATATAATAACCTCGACCACCGGAGTGAACCACCGGATATGGAACCTGGGATTGCCGCCGATCTCCCCTGCGGCCGCACAAATCAAGAAGGCGGTCACGTTGACGTTGACTTCTCCGGCCACCGCGCGCAGCCATTCGTCGTCCCTTTCCTTTTCCAGCAGGCATACTGCCGCCGGGTTGCCTTTGAAGGGAGTGGAGGTGAAAGCATTAATCTGCCAGCTTAAGTTTATATATACATAGCATGAAAACAAAACATTTGGGCTGAGAGAAGGAGCAAATGTTCTTACCAAGGCGTATGATACAGGCCTTCTCTCCATTGTCTGGTGGACTTTTTGGCAAGATCGATAGCAGGAGCAGTGTTTTCCGGTGGAGGAAGGGATACTAATTATTTTTGTCTATGTAATGGGAAGAGAATGGTTTGGCAGTTCATCATTTATGCGCCTACAATAAAATAAAAAGCGAGATTTTCCTTGTGTCCAGTAATCATTTTATGTACCGCACGGATCTATTTACTATATTTTCCCCAAGTTTGGAAATAAGAAAGTTTAAATGTTGTAACGGTCGGCAAGTTATACGTATGGTTTTCTTTTGACAGTTCATCATCAGTTGACAGTTCATCGCCAGTAGTACAGATTAAATTAGATTATATATAATAATTTGGAAGATCCACCTTTTAAAGATTCAAATAAAGATTTGGAGTATGGATTTTTTATAAAGATTACGGTACGTTTTTACATCTAATTTATTTTCTTGATTATTTAATACGACATTGTTCTTGGAAATTCTAACATGATGTGAAGATTAGAACGATATTGTTATTACAACTTAATATTATAAAGATGACTTGAGGGTCCTTCATTGGGATTGTCCTCCACCCAATTGTTATAACATACAAAGTTGTTTTTCCTTTTGTGTCAAGTAATTGCTATATATATATATATATATATATAAGCGATTACTCGACACAAAAGGAAAGTCACCCTTGTGTGTTATAGCAATTGGTTGGAGGACAATCCCGAGGAAGGACCTTCAAGTCATCTTTATAATTGCAAAGTTGTAATAACTCTACACATATATATATAAAGTGATTGCATGTCTTGTGTGGATTTATAAAATGGGACTATTTGTAATATTTTTTATAATTTTTATTAATATATTTTATAGGTAGAATCAAATGTTTACCTATTACCTTACTAGAGGATAGTTAGTTCAACTAAATTCTCAATATTCTAAAATTATTAAAAAATATTTTATTAAATATTAAAAATGTATTTTATTATCAATATTTTATTAATAATGGCTAAAGTACCGGTATTTTCAACAAAAAAACTTATAGATTTTATAAAAATTTCGTAAACAATTAGGCGCTAACTAAAATGATATGAAACTTTGAACTTTGTCAGATTGGAACGCCATACATGGTATATCGGGTACAACTTATTAGTACATCATGATCTTTAATACCATGGTTAAAAGAATTTGTGTATGTGGGTATTAAATAAAATATTTATAAATTAAGTTAATGTAGAATTGCAATCAAGTGTAGAATTTATAAAAATATTTAACTAGATAATAAGAGAAAAATAAAAGTGGTGCACACAGTGAGTATTAGAGATACCTAATTGATGATTATTTTTTTAAAAAATTAAATTCTTTAAATTCTAGTATGTTACATAAGAATTAATGATTATGATGATTCCCAAAAAAAGTATAATTACCGGTAATCTATATTCAACAGTGTAAACATGGGAGATTGATGGCCGTTGGATAGAAATCCACTGACCATCAATCATCCCCCACTCTCCTCCCTCCCCCCGCTCCTCCCCATGTCGCCATCCCCCTATGTCACTATCCCCTCTGCGCGTCGCCGTCCCCTATGTTGGCTTGTAAAACCCCCGACCTGATCACTGTTTTATATTCCAAGCTAGTTGGTTCGATCGTTATTTTCGAGTCGAGTAGTTTCAGAACACATGTATTGAGTTGATGCCGATCGCGTGTATGAGCTATGAAGGTCATATGTACCCAAGTATATGATGATAACATCATGAATATCAGCAGAAAAGAATAAGTTATCAGAATATACGAGAGTATAACAGTATATATACATATATATATATATATATATATATATATATATATAGTATACTTGTGAATTAGTTTTAGGCTGCTTACCCTGTTAGGATGTGCATTTACTATGTTTGGGTGGGTTATTAGTTATAGAGCATGTCATTTGGATGTTCTGGTGTTTGTTTTATTTTATGGGATTTTCCTCCATTTTTTTGGATTTTTCTAGGATTTTATTCCTAGTAAGTTATTATTTTGAGCTCGAGTAAGTTTAATTTACGAGTTTGCCACCGAACACCCTTAAACCGTTTCTTCCCCAAACCCCTGACGCTTCTCTTCCTCACCCCCAAACCCTCACCGCTTGTGTATGTTGTTGTCGCCGCCACTGATCGAACTCGCCCCACCCCGCCTTGCCGTCGTCGTGCCACCTCAACCACCCACGGCCACCGTCCAGCTGCCGCGACACCGGAATCGCCCCATGATTTTGCCACTGCTACCGTCCACGAGTTGCATCGTCGTCTGTGTCGGACCGCCGCTGTAGTGATGTCAACGCCCCGCTACTTCAACTCCGGAACCTTTCCCCCTACCTAGTGCCGCCGTCGAGGCCAGCCGTGGGTCTGATAAGAGTGACCGAGCGCCTGGTCGAACTCGTCACCGTCGTCGGTGGTCATTGCCGCCACTACCATTCTTACAGTCACCACCATTGGGTCGAGCTCGTCGAGCCAGTGCCAACAGTACCCAATACCACTATTATCCCATTGGTCGCCGAAAAACTATGGGAAGCTGCTAGAAAACCAAATTCTTTGGAATTCGCCAGATCTTCCTCAGAGTTCGTCCAGTCAAACCTAATTAAACTTTGAACGCTGCCGAGGGCCAAATTCAAGCCCCAAAATACGCGATGAAACCCTAGTCGTCACCGATTGCCGACGACGAGCGAGGTATAATTTATTTTAGTTTAATCATTTAAAAGTAATGATTATTAGTACAACATGCTAGGATGATAGGATTGAATGATTGATGTGTTAGATAATTTTATGTTAATAAAAATATGAATATGTGTGACTGTGTGATATTAAAACGAATGCTAAGGAATTAATTAGGTAGACTAAATAAGTGATGTCATCTAATGCAACGTAGAGTAGGAAACCTATACTGATTATTATTTATGTGTGTTGATTGATGCATAGTTGATGTGAGTATGCTATATGATGTGTGAATGCATCATGAGCGGGCGTTAGTATTTAGTTTTGCTGTGTAAGTACGGAGTAGGAGCTCACTGCCTAGGCACGAGGACACACTTAGAGCTTTTACCAGGTCCGTTTAGGCTCGTCCTTGTTTTATAGTCTATTCTATTGCAGGTTTGTTTTATTACATGCAGGATGGGCTAAGTGGCATTTTATCGGATCCCACTTAACCTGGGTCATTTAATCAAGCAGTTTTCGAGATTAATAAGTGTAAAACCCATGACTCGAGTCAGGGTTTTACGTTACCAAACCAGTCGGTTTGACCGTTGGTTCGAGTCGAGTCAGTTTCATGAACTGCGTGCTGAGTCGAGGCCAACCGTGAGTTATGAGCGATGAGAGTCAGGTGTACATGAATATATGATGATAACGTCGAGAAGATGGTGAGAAATGAGTTATCAGAATATATGAAAGTATGCAGTATTTTTTCTTTGTATATGTTGATCGTAGAAATAGTTTTAGGCCGAATAACGCATTAGGACGCGTTGGATTATATTCGGGTGGGTTATTAGTTATAGAGCATGCCATTTGGATGTTGTTCTGTTTGTTTTATTTTATGAGATTTTTTCATATTTTTCTAGATTTTTTTAGAATTTATTACGAACTAGTTATTATTTTGACTCGAGTAGGAATCGAGTCAATACTTATTTACGAGTTTGCCATTGAGGGTGTTTTTCTCCCTCCCGACACCTTCCCCTCCCAAAACCCTCGCCGACCACTGCTGTGTGCTGCTGCCGCCGCCGCCGCCGACGTCGCACTGCCGCCGATCAGCACCGCCGTCCCGCCGTGCCGTCGCCGTGCCGCCACGACCAACCCCGGCCACCGTCTCGGCGCCACGACGCCGGAATCGCCCCACAAGCCGCGACACCCCCCCCTTGTCGATTCGCCGCCATCCGGGCTGCGCCGCCGCCGCTATGACCACCAGTCTCACCCTCTCGCATTCGCCGACGTTTCCCCCATCATCCCGACCGCCGTTGAGGCTGACCGTAGCCCTGATCGGAGCACGCCGCCGCCGTTGCCCATTTTCGACGCCGCCACCGACAGCCATCGCCACCCCGGCTACCCTGTTTGACACCACCATCGGACCAAGCTCGTCGACCTAGTGCCGATAGACCCCCGATTGCCCCGTCCGGAATCATTGCCGGAAAATCGCCGAAAACATTGGATACGTGGGAAATTCGCCGGATCATCCGCCGAACGCACCCGGTCGAATCCGATCGAACTTCGGACGCCGCTAGGTGCCGAATTCGAGTTTCGAGCCACGAAACGGAAACCCTAGCCGTCGCCAATTTTCGACGACGCGAGGTATAAATTACTCCGACGTAAATTCTTAAATTTTATAATTATTAGGGAAGCATGCTAGACTAGATAATTAGATGAATTTTCGTGTTTTTGACGTGTCTGTATGTTTGTGTGTAATTTAATAAAAATTATGAAATTGGTTGATTGATGAGTGTTAAAATGGAAAAGTAAGGAATTAATTAGGTGAACTAATTAATTACCCTGATTTCATGAAACGTAGATTGAAAACTCACTAGAATTGACTTAGGATGAATGTGTGATGATTGATGCGTGATTGTGTTGATTGTGTGTGCATGCTATAGGATGTGTGATTCATCATGCGGGCGTTAGCTTTTAGCTTGATTGTGTAGGTACGGTGTAGGAGCTCGCCGCCTAGGCGCGTGGACCCGTTTGGAGCTTCTACCAGGTCCGTTTAGGACTCGTTCTCTATTTTTACGCTACTCTATTGTGTATTTGATTTATCATGTGCAGGACGAGTTAAGTGGCGTTTTATCGGATCCCACTTAACTCGGGCCATTTAGCCAACGATTTTTCGGATTAATAACCCTCGAGGATGAGATCCCTCGAGTTTGTTTTCGAACTTCAGATCCAGCTCACGATGCCTTCGGGCCTATTGTATAAATCCCAACCTAGACCTATATATATATATGTATAGTTTTCGTGTTTTCAATGAGAGATTGAATGAGGGAAATCCGACTACCGTGCTACGCGAGCGGGCACGTGTGAGTCGATAGTGGGCTCTGGAATGGTGTGCAGGCCGTTTCATTCCCGAGGGATCCTGACAACTCCACCTTTGAGTTCCTCAAACCCGGAGAAGTGTGGAGGTTCACGGGTGCTGCAATGCAGCGCATGTCTAGACTTGTGGTTTCAAAGGGTACTAAAGGCGACTGCCTGAGAGTGCTCGGCCTTCGTGCTCAAGGCCAGGAGTAATATGGAAGGTGTAGAGGGTGAAAAGGAATGAGATTTGATGCGAGAAGCGATAGAGAAATGGCTAAGGTATGAGAATGAGAAAGAAAGGGGACGCTGTCGACCCGAGGGCGACGGCTCCCATATGTGCCCTGATGAGAGTTCTTGAGGAAGTATATGGTTTTCATTCAACAGGAGAGTTTGCTCTCCTGTGCCAAATTGATATTAGTTATTTTCCGGGCCGGTAACACTCGTTACTGACGGTTTTTCTATATATATGTAGGTGAGGAATGCGAGTGATGAAAGCTGTCGGGACTGCGGAGGAGCAGCACGGAACCGCGCACACATGTACCTACCGCGTGTAATGTATAATGATGGTGTGTTAATGCTGTGTGAATGATAATTAGAATGTTTTTGTCTTGATAAATTGCTTCTTATGAGACGAGCGGATAATTGTGAATGAGTAGGGAGCCTTGGAGTTCAGACTCGGCTCAGATGAAACGAAAGAGATAATGACTGAATGCCATAGTAGATTGTTATGTTTTATCGTATTTTGATAAAATATTTATATACCCTTGTTGTGGACAGGTTGGCCCCTATTGCACTTTTAGGGGAGATTCTGTCCATTTTTTCGTAAATATTAATGAATTTTTATTTAAATTTCTTGCTTGTTGAATGGTTTTGTTTTGCTTGCATATCATCACATGCATGTAGGACTCCGTTAGAACCCAATTGTTCCCATTCATGCATCTCATGGTTGCATCCCCATCTTAAGACGCCGAGGGCAGATCTGGGTCGGCTTAACCGAACTAGTACATTAGCGAATGGTTCGGTAGCCGGTGACATTTTCGGGTCGGTTCATGGGTGAGCTGAAACGGGGTGTTACAATAACCCTCGAGGATGAGATCCCTTGAATTTATTTTCAAAACTCAGCTCTAGCTCATGATGCCTTCAAGCCTATTAGTGTGTGTGTGTGTGTAGTTTTTTCATTTTTAGCAATCGTACTACGCAAGCAAGCACGTGCCAATTGTAAGCCGGAAATACCAACAACCATGTTTTGTGAGCGACATGTGCTAGTCTAAGCTAGGAATACTGACAACCATGCTATGCGAGCGGCATGTGCTAGTCTAAGCTGGGAATACCGACAACCGTGATATGCGAGTGGGTATGGAAATAAAATAAGAAAAAGGGCTTAGGACATAATAGAAGTCCTAAGGGACTAGCAAGTGAAATGAGGAAATGCCGAGAGAGACATCAGCAACAGCAAATCAGTTCAATTAAAGATGATTTTAATTCAGTAGATGCCCTTTAGAGATTCCATGATATTTTCTTTATATGAGAGTTTATTTTCATAGTCAGTTTGTTATAGTTATATTTAGACCAATAACACTCATTACTGACATTTTTCTTTATATATATGAAAGTGAGGATTAAATATTGGATATACTGGCTTGGATGGAGGAGCAGTGACCTACCTTGCGAACACACACGCACGCTCATCGACAAAATGGTTGTTATGACTGTTTTGATTGTTTTGTTATGTTTATTATGAAAAATGCAACTCTTATAATGATGATTTTGGGCATATCGACATGGATAATGATAGCATGATATGAAAAATATATTATTGCACAGAGTGAATGATAATGGTGAAAGGGTGAATAAAATGAATAGGTGGGCTGAGACCCAAATGTCGAGAATGCGTTGATGCATCTGAATTATATGTTTATGTGAAAAACATAGTGCAATGAATGTATCTTGATTTATGTATTTATATATGATGATTTGACAGGGTGGCCCCTTGCACTTTTAGGGGAGATTTTATCCATTTCATTTCAAGAATTTTTATCGATTTTTATTATCGTTGTCTTTGGTATGAATTGGTTATCACGTCATCCACATAGTGGCATCTTAGGATTCAATCTATTCATCCATGCATATCAATCAATTTCTTCCATATTGAGACCCCAAGAGTAGACCACTCGGGACCCGTGACGGTCCAGTTCGGTTTGCGAGCTAGCTGGATTTGGGGTGTTACATGGCCGCTTCCTCTGTTTCCCGACTGTCAGTGGCGCCATTTTGTTGGGGGAAGGAAGGGAGGCCATGGCGAGATGGCGACGAGGACGCCAGCGATGGCGTGACAAAACAGAGGTGGTGAGGGGGAAGGAAAGGGCGATGACAATTTCGTAATAAAAAATTGACTTGCTTCAGACTTGAGTCAATATTACGAAATAAATTTAAAAATAAAATAAAATAATTTCGTAATCAAAGCTTAACTCGCTCTAGAGTCAAGTTAATATTACAAAATAAATTTAAAATTAAAATAAAATTTATTGACTCGAGTAAATTTTTAAAAAATTTATTGAATTTTTTAAAATTGACTCGAGTCAATAAATTTTATTTTATTTTAAAATTTATTGACTCGAGTTAATAAATAATTTCTTATTATGCAAAATTTTTTTAAATTGACTCGAGTCAATAAATTTTATTTTTTTAAACTTTTATTTCGTAATATTAACTCGAGTAGGGAGCTGAGATCAAGTTTTTATTATAAAATTATTTATTTTATTTTTAAATTTATTTCATAATATTTCATAATATCGATCCAACGACCATCAATCCGATGCGCTACCTGTGCTGCAAAATGCAGGCAGCGCACCCTAAACAAACGCTATATGGAAAAAGAAATCTGTGCTACAGCCATCTTGGTTGTGCTTCAGTTTTATAGTAGCTGTTGGATTCTATCCAATGGCTAGAAATTAAATCTTTGTATATACGAGGAGGTTGATGAGGGCTTTTTTGCATTCCCTCATCCGCTCCGCCTGCTACCCCCACAAGTGTCGCCGCTCCATCCCCGCCGCCAACCTACTCCCCGTCGACCCCCTCTGCCGTGATGCTGGTAGTCGTCGCTTCACAAGCTCACCGCCTGCTGCCCTGGCCTCCTCCATGCCGGTGTCCTCCTCGACCACTCCGACTTTGGCCTCGAGCGCAACATCGGCTCAGACCACTCCTTCCCCCTCCCGCGCCGCCGCCGCCCCTCCACCGGCGCTTCCTCCTCCTGCTGGTTTCTGCTCGACGATCTCTTCTTGGACAGTCTCTACGACCACTCCGAATCGGCGATCCCAGCAACGACAGGTGCCGCTGTCGGTGACACTGAGTTGAAGAAGCGTCACCGGCGGCCGGTCCATGGTCCAGCCGAAGCCCATCTGGCGGTGGCAGTCGTGAGGGAGCTGGACGAGAGGTGCGCTGCGCCAACGGTGAGGCTGCGGCAGGTGGCAGAGGCGATGGTGGTGGAGATGAATGCTGGGTTGGCGTCACAAGGCAGGAGTAAGCTGAAGTTGCTCATTAGCTATGTTGATAACCTCCCTATTAGGTATAAAGGCTTCCTCTTTTATCTGTTGTGTGTGTTTTGTTGTTCTAGTAGTTTGGAAATGACATGGTTGTAGGGACTCATCCCTTTTGCATGATTAATGGAAGTGATTGTTGGAAATGTGTTCCTTCTGATTGCAAACAACTATGATTTTTTTTTCTTTTAGATAATTGCTAGACTTGCATGGCAATTAATGGATGAATGTGTGGAATTGATTTTCTGAAGCAGCTTTGCATACATTTTTTAAACCATTTCCCCAAATATCTGCTGCTTATCTTATTCAGTTTTAAAAATACATTCATAATCCATATGTCAAAGAACAAGACCAAACTAATTATTTTTTTGGTATGGGATTCCTTCGCAGTTGTCCCAACTATTTCACAATGGTTTACTCTCCTTTAAAGCTTTCGATATTGCTGTATCAATCTGCTCATGCGCATCCTCCAGATGATTCACCACCACCTGCTCAACCAAAAACAATCAAATATTGATCGAAAACCCACAAACCAAATTAAAAACACATAAGATCAGAACATCACAACGGACCTCCGGCGAATGAACATCCCCCGCACAACATTTTAACCTAAATTTTTTCCACCCAACCTGGGAAGTGCAGCACTCACTCCTAATCAATAAACAAAACTTAAACTAACAAAAAATATCAGAACAACAAGAACAGATAGCACCAAAAATTACAACATACACAAGCTCCTTATTCTAATATCCCTTTCATCATTTTTAAACAAATTTTTTTCCCACATCCAATCCACTACAGTTCAGCACTCAACCCTCACCAAAATCCAATCTTAGCCTCGCTAAGAGCGTCAGAAAATTAAAAATTTAGAACAAGTAACACCAACAGTTTGCAACACACATGATCTCCTCATTCTGATGAACATTTGGCACTTCATTTTTACTCACATATTTTTCCAAAAACAAATCTACCGCAGTACAGCATTTACTCCTCACCAACAATCCAAATCTGAGCCTGATTGAAAACATCAGAATGATAAGAACACATAACACCAAAAACTCACAAAACAACGAGCTCCTTATTCCAAAGAGCATCCCACGAATCAATTTTACCCAAATCTTTTTTCCACATGCAACACTCAATCCTCGCCAACAATCTAGTATCAAACCAACACAAAATGTCAGAAAGAAAAATCAGAACCTGCAACAGAACAATTTGCAATATACGTAAGTTCCTCCTTTCAATGAACATCCCGGACATCATTTTCACCCACATATTTTCCAATCAAGAGCAGTAAAGCACTCATTCCATCCCAATCCAACAACCCAATCTTAGCCTAACTGAAACATCATAACGATTAGAACAGGAAACACCAAAAATACACAAATCCCAAACATCAATTTCACCCAAATCTTTTTCCAAGAACACTCAATCAAGCACCAAACCCAGCCAAACAACATACCCCACCGAACAATCATCTTCCCCACCCAATCCACCACAGTACAACATTACATCCTCACCAATAGCCCAATCCTATAACTCCAAAAGGTATATATAGATGATCCAATCCCATTCCCACACAAAAACATCATCACATTCACATGTATTTGCAACATACACGAGCTCCTTCGTCCGAATCAAGCATCCCGCGCATCATTTTCATTTTCATCCACACCGACGAAAGGGGGAAAAAAGCAAATAGCAAAAAGTAAAGTGAGCGGAAAAACCTCAATACCTCCTAGTCGAGCCTCTGAGCACCGGGGACCTCGAGCGCCTCCACATCGAACGAGTCGACGCGGGCGGTCCGAATCAGCCGCTGATCCCCGCCGTCGTCGTCCTCCGAATAATCGAGCGCCATGCGAGGAGGCAAATCGTCATCGCTGGAGACGCCGTCACCGTCTTCCTCGAACACCCACCTCGACTCCACCGAGTCCATCGACGCCAAACACCCGCCCTCCTCCGCCATTGTTGCCCCCAGCCGAGATCCGATCCCTCACACCATTCCCTCCCGCCGAGGGGTCGATGCCGAGGAGGCGGACGACGAGGAGCACAGCCAACGTGGATATATTTTGACAAGTTCTAGCCGTGCTGTCCAACGGCCGAAAACAAACGGAAGCGTAGCCAAGATGGTCGTGCTGGCGGGTACGGGTGTTCGAATTTGTCCGTTTAACCGAAGTTTGGATTATGACCAACCGAATTTAACTAATCGAATTCAACCGATTGAATTCGACCGAATTAAAATAAAACAAACATGGATATTTCTTTGTCTAACCAAACGACTGACCAAATGTCTGATATTTTATATCAATAATATAATATCTTCAATATTTGTAAGGCTAATATTATAGTTTATGAAAATTTTAAAATATAATATACAGTCAAATTAATTAAGTTTATACATAAAATAGATATTTAATATCTAAAATAACAAAAAATGACATACATAGAAAAAAGATAAAAATCACTCTTATATTTAAGAATTTAGAACTATACATTCACATTAATAATCATATCAAACCACTTATAATTTAATTAGCATGCTCTCAATTTTTCAAGTCAAACAAAAAATAATTAAGGTATAAAAACTTTAAAATAATTATTGACATCAAAATATACTCCAATATTACATATACTTTAAAGATAAAATATTCTAATAGTTGATTCTCCATCCAACGTAACTCACCTACATGAAAAAAATACAAAAAAGTTAATTATTTATGTTTTTTGTCTTCTTCATTTTGACATTAGGACATTTCCCTTTAATATTCTTCCATAAATAAGTAGTTCCATAACTTTCAGCTTCCTCTGTAAAACCTATAACTCGAGTCAGGGTTTTCTAGTCCAAACCGGTCGATTTGACTGTTATTTTCGAGTCGAGTAGAATTATTTTAGGCCGAATAACGCATTAGGATGTGTTATAGAGTAGTTTGGGCGAGTTATTAGTTATAGAGCATGTCATTTAGATGTTGTGGTGTTTATTTTATTTTATGAGATTTTTCCTGATTTTTCTAGATTTTATTCCTAGTTAGTTATTATTCTTGACTCGAGCCGGTGGCGAGTCAAGTCTTATTTATGAGTTTGCCACCAATCATCTTTTCCCCTAAACCCCGTCACTTCTCTTCTTCACCCCACCCAAACCCTAGTCGCCACCTATGTATGTTGTCATCGTCGTCGCCGATGCCATCCCGCCACCGATCGATGTTGCCCTGCCTAGCCGTGCCATGGCCGTGACATCTCGACCACCCCCAGCCACCGTCCAGCCGTCGTGATACTGGAGGGTAGGCAGACAGCGGCGGAGGCCCGTGGAGGCAGGCACCCGAGCGAAGGGCTAGGCAGGGCGGCAGGAGGGCGGGCAGGGAGGCGGAGGGCGGCGGAGGGGCTCTGCATGCAAAGGGTAGCGGAGGCAGGCAGCGGCAGAGGCCGGTGGAGGTAGGCACCGGCGGAGGGATTTCGCGGTTCGCAGGGCGGGAAAGGCAGTTCACAGGTGGCTGCGGAGGCGGTCCGTAGGCAGCGGCGGGGGGTACGCAGGCGGTAGAGGAAGAGGAGTTTGCTTCTCGGTGAACAGTACTCTCTAGGGTTTCCATTTGATTTTCGATTGTCCGCGGACATTGTTTGGGCCCGACAGACAAGTCGGACAATGACTTGGTCGGACAAGTTTTGTCCAACAAAATTTCGGACAGACGCGGACAATAATTTGTCCGATGCCCGTCCGACCGATGCCCACCCTAAGGCCCCTATATACACACACACATACACACATATTTATGTGTGGGTGGGTGGGTGTATCAGGGAAGAGGAGTTGGTCAAGCTCATTTTTACCAATACATCTAACCTTGTTCCAAGTTTTCTAGCTTTATATATAGTCTCATTGCGTTTGCTTGCACTAAACAATATAGCATACTATATATTTAACACTTTGATTTCGGTTCACCTAAAAACCAAATCAGAAATGCTACGATAAAGTCAAGTCATGTTTAAAGTTATTGGTCGATAAGACTCGATCGATAAAATATATCAAACAACCTGTTTGGTGTCATGAGAATGGACGATATTGTTAAATATGCGCCAAAATACATCAAATAGAAATAAAAGTAAGAAAGTAAATAACTGTGTTAAACTTAAGTGTGCGTAGCATTTATTTATCCTCCTACTAAAGTCGACTCATGATTTGTAAGACCTATATATATTATATGAAAAACGTTAGTAACAAGTATTACTGGTCCGAAAAATAATTAGTATAAACTGGCAAATGAGTATTCTCATTACCCACGAAAACTTATAAAACTTCATAATTGCCTCACGCTGGGCGGAATGGGTGTGACGGAAAAAAGGCAATTAAGCATGTTAAATGGGAGGAAGGAAACAAGTCCGAGCAGTAGAACAATCTACAGTGAATATTAAAGCATTAGACAGAGTTAATGAAAGAAAAATAATGTGCAAAATATAAAATTATGAAAAAAAAGATATCCTTCGTACCTTAAAAGCAAGATCTTTGTATTGCAATAGCAACAGCCTGAAACGGCATAGTCCTTTAACTTATATATGACATATGACCTCCCAATCTGCACTAAAGTAACAGTATGAGATGCCTTTGAAGCTCAGCTAAAAATAGAGCACCAAGATTGACAATTCACAGTAAACCGAAGGATAGACATGAGAAAAGTGGAAGGGAAGAATAAAAAAGATAAAATAAAAAGTGCTTTCACAATAAAAAACGCAAATGAAATCAGACATAATTTACTGTCTGTCTACTTTCACATTATGTTGAAAATTGAGACTACTATATATGAGGACAGAGATAAGAGCCCACCGCTCTAACCAGAGGGAAAGCTGCAGTTGCGCCAATGGTGGCACCACTAGAATCAGCTATGAAACCAATTGGTAACCCAAATAGATATCCACCTCCAAGCTAGAATTTGATCAATGAATTAACAACTGACAAAATAATAACTGAAAACGCAAAGAGAAGCTCAGTCATTTTGCCTCTTAATATTTGAAAAAATTATGCTACACACATGACCAAATAATAGGAAATATCAACACAAAACAATTCACACATGCATGAAAAAGGCATTTGCACACCAGTATGCATAGACATGCTTATTTACTGGTCAAAATTTATCTCATTGTTAAAAGAAGCCAGTTTTGTACAAAAAAATTATTGTTTGCTTCCTGATCTTAATGGAGCCTGAGCTGCTATAGGATTGATAAAATAAAATGGCTAACATAAACTGAAGCAAAGGAAAAGTAAAAATATATTGATGATTATAGGAATTGTAAGGACAATAGACAAAGACAATGAGACTTAAATATGTCCATCACCAAAAAAAGGAATAAACACTATAAACTTTCTAGAAAAATGTAAAACCTAATGAAAATGACTATATTTCTTACAATGAAAGTCTTGACTTTGGAGAATTGTAAGGACAATAGACAAAGACAATGAGACTTAAATATGTCCATCAACAAAAAGAGGAATAAACACTATAAACTTTCTAGAAAAATGTAAAACCTCAAGAAAATGACTATATTTCTTACAATGAAAGCGTTGACTTTGGAGGTACTCCAATAAAACCTCCAAGTTTGGGTCTCTCTTCATTGCTTTGTTCTAATTGCATGTTGTAAAACCTAAAGAATATGGCACCTCCAAGTTTGGGTCTCTCTTCATTGCTTGTTCTAATTGCATGTTGTCGTGTGGGATGTTTGGAGTCTCTCTTCATTGCTTGTTCTAATTGCATGTTGTCGTGTGGGATGCATGATCAGCTTTCATTGCACTCTGTTGCATGTACTTGATGGGTAGCCATATCTTTTGCCTTGCTGCATCAATCAACTTTTATTTATTGTTCTTCTGGTTCTAAGCTTTTCGTCGTGCATGCTTTATTCTTATTGGTTACTGTTTGCCAATTTGATTAATTAGTGTACTTAACCTTCGTGAGTAATATATTTTTTCATGCTATTGTTGTGTGTTAATTTATGTTGGAATAAATTTATGATTTATATATGTTTGATATAAATTGTTACTATTAATTAATTAATGAATTATATTTTAAATTATCTATATAATTGTTATGATAATTTGGACTCTTAAAATTGATCTTTGCTGATCTAAATAGTTAGTATATAAATAAGACCTTAGTAATTGATTTAAGAACTGATTTATCCCTACAATTAATCATCTGTTAAATAAAATATTGTTCATTCACGAGTATATAATATGGTATCACTATTATTATTACTTGTTAAAATTTAATTCATGGATTATAATTTCATGATTATTGTTAGATTATGATTTACATTCAAATATATAGATATAGCGGGTTATAATTAATTAAAGTAATAAAGCTGACAGCTTTAACGTCTAAGTAATTAATACCTATATATTATCATTGTTAATCCTTGTATAAATAAATGATAGTATCAGTTTATTAAGTAGAGTATCCTTAAAGGATTATAAGATAAATTTGGTTATCTTGTCATGTTTAAAATCTATATTAAGTAACGGTATTAATATGTTAGTCATTTGATGTAATTCTAAGAATTTACTGTAGATTAGATTAATATGATTTGATATGATAAAGATGGTTAATTGATTTTAACAATCTATTAAATAAAATTTAGTTATGTAAGCTGGGTGACTGATTAAATTATTAATTAATTGTATTATTATAATTGAGAAGTTTGAGTTAAAATATGACTGATAGTCTACCTTAGTCTACCTCTAAGTACAATTTAATTATTAGCAGAATTACCATTGGTTGGTTATGAAGTGTAGAATTGAGTATTAATTAATAGATTAATAAATTAAATAGGTTATTAAAATATAATGGTGGGATAATTTCAATTATTAAACCTTAATAGCATGCTTGAAATAAATAAAGTTCACACCTTTATTAGATTCAATAATTTACAATAAATTTTACAAGTGGTATTCCTGAACTTCAATATAAATTATATTAAATAATAAGATACAATGATATAATATGTTGTTTGATAATGATTAAAAATATTAAAAGTTAATAAATTATTATTAGTATATTCAAATTAGTATTAATTGTGTAAATAATTGTTGCTTCATGGAAATACAAAATAAAACTCTGAATTAAAATTTGAATTTATTGAGACAACACGTATAATATATATTGTTTGATGGTGACGTGATTATCTTACTAGGGAATTATATTAATACTATTTCTACGATTATATTACACCTATTATTAAATGAATATTTTTCAAGTGGGTAATTATACATCATTTTAACTAAAGAGAAACTTATTATGTGCATTTAATTCTAAATATTTTAATTTTGATTTAATTTGTTGAAATTAAATAATTAAGTGATGTGAATAATTAACTACCTTATTTATTTTTGAGTTAATCTTAATAAATTTAAAGCTCTAATATTTGAAGTGTTGCATAGGCTGTTTTGTCAAGTTTTGTTTATGGCATTGCATGCATTCATTTGGTATAAATTTATACTTATGTATAATTTTATCTTATTGGATTAGGATCACCAATTGTGGTTGTAGGTTCACTTGCAAATTATCTAAGTGCGTATAATAACTTAAAACGTTAAATATTTCTATTTTGGCAGCCCTGGTCGCCTAGAGCCCAGATTCGTCTATTATGTGCTGAGCGCAATTGACTCAGTCCAATATAGGGCCCCACCTTTAAAATTATTTGAAAAATGAAATGCATGCCCCAAGCCGAAAGGGGTGACAGGGCACAATAACTCGAGTGGTTCATTATACACTTATGATACTAAGAAAGTGACTAAATGACAAATATATGTAATTATAGGTCGTGGGTCATGCAGCGTGCATGCACATGTATGAGAATATAACTGGATAGGGTGGCCACCACTCCCAACATAATTAGAGCTCGACATATGTTCATAATCACTAAAAGACTTGACTTATAATATTACAAAATATATTGACTTGTTTATTATAATTATACACAATTTTGCGATCACATATGAGTAGCTTTAGATTTACGGTTGATGGCATGGTTTTTGGGTCTTTTACTAACCGTTGTTGGAAGAATTGATAAATAAGATTGGACTTCCTATTTATAATATACCTCATGTATAATTGCTTACCTATTTTATCAAGTCATATTATAATACTTAGCCAAATCAAGCAGGTTGTTACAAAGCAAAACCATCATTCTCTAATAGTTTTTTGAGTTTATTATTAACAAACTTTTAACAGTGTGCACAGAATTAACCACATAGGAACAAAAGCTAAGAGTAAAAGAGAACTAAAAATCATCGTGCTATAGTGTTATAGTTTTTTGAATTTATTGTTAATAAAATATTAGGCGTGGGCATAAAATTAATCAAACGTAAGAAAAAATTAAAAGCAAAGAAGTAAAAAAATTATCCTGCTGATTAATAGTTAACAATAAATAAATAAGTTGTTGTTTATATACACAAGCCCGTTTATAATAATAACCTAAAAGTTGGACTGATTGGACATGTACAAGAGTAAAGCATAAACAAATTCACCTCGATTTAGTACTCGCACCCGCAACATATATTCCCAGCATGCATTAAAATAATGTATAATGCAAACGCCGAGTCCTAATTACTAAATCGGGGCAAATTCGTGACATTGACTTTTGGTAAAAGAATGACAACAATATTTTTTAAAGAATGTTACTTAATTAAAATAAGATTTTTAGTGAGCCTAAAAATTGCTTAAAATAGATTTTGTTCTTAATAAAATTAAATACTAATATATTTATTTTATCATAAATAGTTTTATTTTAATTTTTTCCAACTAAATCAAATTAATCAAGTTTTTTAAACAAATATCATATACACAACAATTCATTCTTGTCCTAGTAGTAGCTAAGCTTAACTAACTCAACGCCAGCGCCGTCTTTCATCGTTTTCTTTGAGATCATTCAAGATGGATGAGCATTTGTTCGGTAATTGCCCACACACAAATAATGATTATCAGACAGGAAGTTGATTCATCATCCTGACGTTTTCGATTTACTAATCACTCATTAATCATTCACACTAAGCAAGACCGCCCAACGCCTTTCCATCACAAACCATATTAAAACAACACGCACACACCTTATATAGCAGGCCCCAAACCCAACTTAGCCAGAGCTTGTCCAATCAGTTAGTGATCAGACAACAACAAATGGGTAGATTGGTATGCCTTAGTTTGTTAGCAATTCACATGTTGGGGCAGCTACCGGGACTGTCACGGGCCTTTGGCGATGCCCATGGTGCTTATTGTGCCACCCAAATGGCCCTGGCCACCCAGAGCTGCTCCTTGGTCGCACCCCACCGTGGCAGGTATCCGGTGTCGACGGTGGCTGCGATGCAGCCGTCGGTGGGCGGGGACACGAATGTGAGCGAGCATGGGGTTCGGCACCACCGGCGCCACCGCGAGGAACCGGAGCAATCGGTGTTTGAAGATTGTTGCCGATGGCTGAACGAGTTGGACGACATTTGCATATGTGACTATTTGATGCACTTGCCCGTTGTGTTGTCCCAGCTCAACCATGCATATGTGATTGAAGTGAGTGATTCATGCGAGGTGACCTTCGAGTGCGATGGTAATCGATATTGAGTGGGCTACAATAGATTATAAATTGGTGAGAAATTCAAGAGCGGCTATGAGATGGGTGGAAAAAAATGTAAAAAATATTGAAATTTGATGAGAGTATCAAGTATGTTTGAATCAATTTTAAGAATGTTGCTTTGATGTGTAGGAAGGTAAAATGAAATTTCTTCAAATTTATCTAAGTGCACCTCTAAAATTTTTCTCACCATGAGTTTGATGGGCTCGTTGAATTAGCCATCTAAATTGTGTATGAAATTTTTTTTGCAGCAATCAAATTCAAAGCCAAGAAATGTGGGGAAATTTTTTAGTGGTATGCAATGGATTTCCCATTTAAAAATTTTCATTCTGATTTTTTTATCTTTTTATTTCCAATAAAATTCTTCAATAATTGACATAATTACATCCATTAGTATAAAGACTGACCTAAAATGGTAATCATGTTCGTAATTTATGATTGTAGTTAGAGGTGCTAATCGAGTGATTCAAGTCTAATTAAGTTATATTCAAACTCAAGTCATTCATTTCGTGTTTGAGTAGAGTTCAAAAGGCTTCGACCCTAATCAAGTTAGAGTCAATGAAAAAACTCAAGCATTATTAATATATAATTTTTCTATAAAACTTGAGATAAATTAAGTTATAAAAGTTTAAATAGTTTAATTTCAATGCAATTATAGGCTAAATAGTTAGTTCGGGTGCATAATCTATATTTTATCATGTAAAACTATCATTATATATATATGTATATATGTGTGTATATATATATATATATATATATATATATATATATATTCACACACACACATTTTATGTGAATGGCTATATAAAAAATATATAAACTATTGTATCTAATATAAAATATCGAGTTTCAAGTCGAATTACGTCGAATGGAGGTGCGCTTGTACGTACTCGTGCTTGCTTGATTTGAGCTAATCTTCGACATGAATAAAAATAAGGTGAACATCGAGGTAATTTGAGTTTGACTGAACTATTAGCACCCCTAATTTGCTAATAGCTGTTTTATAGGGTTTATAGACCGATTTAACGTGTCTATAAACCCTATGAACATCTCGGCGTCGTTAACATAAAAAGCAGTCTATAAACATTCACACATATACATATAAAATCAATACATTTTTTTGTGCAAGACACTTAAGTGGTTAGGATTGAGAACCCAAAAATACACGGTTAAATCATTCATGTCAAATTCAATAAAGCAACAGATTTCATACAAATATGTGTTTTGACAATGTGATTTAATCTTCAAGCCCTGAAAGATAGTATTGGGAAAATAACTTAGCCCTCGACACTCTACAATTTATAATTACATAGATCCAGTGTAGGATTTATATCTTTGACCACATTTTGGAATAAGGCGAAAAAAGGAAAAATTATAGTTTTTAATAATTGGAAGTAGCAAATAAACAATTAATAAATGTAAATTGATATAAGAATTGATTGAATCGATCTGTTACATTTATTGGCAGATTGGTCTAAACTATAATTGGCAGAGCATAAATTGAAGTGTGTTGTTCTCCGAGTAAGTCTATTAATTTATTTAAATCACAAATATATATATATATATATATATATTCATTCTAGATAAAATTATTAATGAGATCGCCTCCTCACCGGAATCCAAAGCCGACGCCTCCCACCTTCATCCCACCGTGGCTATGTGCTGCGCGGGAAGAACGAACTGGTTGTGTCCTGCACGACGTCGAGGGAGCAGAGCAAGGTTTGGGCGGGGTTATGTTGCAGTCGTTGGATAGTATCCAACGAGCTGGAAATATTATATCCATATATATATATATATATATATATATATATATATATATATATATATATATATATATCCATGCCTCAATGTCTCAATTAGATAAGACCTCGAATTATATCAGTGTGTATGCTTAACTATGTGCCTCTTTCAGGCTTTTGTAGTGCAGTCAAAGAAGATGAACAAAGACAGAGATTTGAATGATGTTGATGTCTGTAAAGCACATTTCATATTGGTGAAATTTTATTATAACTTTATGTGGTTTTCATCATATATATAGTTTATATATTATAATCCAAATATATTAATTAGTGATATAATTAAGGATAACCAGCATAGGGTGGTTATTCTTGTAACTTCTTAATAAGAGAAGTTAAATATGGTATTTTTCTTTAGAATCCCTGATCTATGGATTTTTTCTATCTCTGTCTGCCATCACCTTAAAAGTACAAGAGATTAGAAGATCTCAAAAGACCAATTGAGAAAATCTGTTATGACGGGAGGTATGATTTGTTTATTATAAATATATTTATGTTTGATTTACATTTGGTATTATAGCATTCATTAGTTGAATTTTTCTTCTGTAAAATTTTTTCCAATAAAATTTGTTTCTTCATTACATACTATTATCGTAATGATTTTGCAACAAAAACTTCTCATTCTTCACTTAGAACAATGACAATATTAATAATTGCTTACGTGAACAAACCCAAAGAAGAAGAAGCTTCAGTTTTTTGTAATTATGCCTTATTACGGGCTGCTTTATATTAATGTCAAATAAGGTGCTACATGTTACATTAATATCAAATAAGGGGTGAAATGTTTTTAAATCCCAATAAAAAGTCATAATGTTAAAAATTTCTAATAAAGGGTTGAATAAATTTTAATAATTTAAAATAATCACGTTATATGGGCTGGATTGTTTAGTCATTCTCTAATTTATTCTTATTTCGTGGGTCTAGAAATATATAGTAGTAATTGTTAATTTAAGACCCAATTTTAAGTTATTTTTTAAAACTCATGTTCTTGCTTTATTAATTGGTAATTGTAGGTAATTTTTAAGTGACCAATTTAGTGAATAAATAAACAATCCAACAAATGAACTATAATGGTCAGTTCGACAATTATTTACGTGTCTATCCATATACACTATGCTTTGTCCATAAACAATTCAATCAATTTTTATGGATAATATATAGTCTAGTTATTGACATGAATATTGACCGAACTGTTTTAATGACAGAGGGAATACAGTTGTTTCTTTTGTAAAAAAAGGGGCATATAAGGAAGGATTATCCTAAACAAAATGTATGACTTGAGAAGAAAGTAATCTCATCTTATTTGTTTGTTATGAATCTAATATGGTTGATGTTTGTCATAACACTTTGTAGATTGATTCTAGTTCTATAATCCATATTTTGAATATCATGGAGGGTAAAAAGTGAATAAGGCATATATTCTGGCAATTGGATGTCGTTCACATGTAAAAGCTATTGGGACATGTAGATTTGTTTTAAGTTCTAGTTTTGTACTAAATCTAGAAAAGACCTTTTATATTCTTGGCTTTTCTAAAAGCTTAATTTTCATTTCAAGACTTATACCTTTGGATTTTTTATTTAAATTTTTTTCAAAACACTTTTAGTATGTTACATAACTAAGTTGTTGTGGGAAATAGTTCTATGAATTAAGGTTTATTTCAAATCCACTTGCAAGATGATGTCCCTTAAACCTAATGGTTATACATGGTACTGTTGGCATAAAGCATTGCATTATGAATGAAAAATCCTCCATACTATAGTACCAAAGATTGAGACATATCTTAATTGAAAGAATCAAAATACTTATAAATGATGGAGTTCTTAAAACTCTTGATTTTATAGATTTTGATACTTGTGAACTGCATTAAGGGAAAACAGACCAATTTGTATAAGAAGGGTGCTAGGAGGAATTTTGAGATATTATAAATCATACATACAGATATATATTATCCTGATGTGAATTCATATAGTCAAAAATACTTCATCTCATTTATCGATGACTATTCACGATACATGTATCTCTATATACTTGATAACAAGCATGAAGCATTAGATGCTTTTAAAATTTTTAAAGTGGAAGTAGAGAAACAATGTGGTAAGCAAATTAAAATTGTGAGATCTGATCAATGTGGAGAATCTTATGGTAGGTATACTAATGGTGGACAAGCACTTGGTCCATTTGCAAAATTTGTTTAAGAGCATGGTATTATTGCACAATATACTATGTCTGGCTCACCAAATCAAAATGATGTAGCAGAACAAAGAAGTATAACTCAGTTGGACATGGTGAGGAGTATGCTTAGCAACTCCAAACTTCCTTATTTATTATAGAGGGAAGCCCTTAAGACTGTAGCGTATATATTAAATTGGGTTCCTACTAAGGCTATTTGTAAAACACTATTTGAGTTATTAAAAGATTGGAAACTGAATTTAAAACATATGCGTTTTGGGGTTGTCCTGCTGAAGTTAGGGTTTATAACCCTCAAAAGAGGAAGTTGGGAAGTTGGACATAAGAACTATTAGTAGGTATTTCATTGGTTATGCCGAAAAGTCTAAAGGTTATAAGTTTTATTGTCCATCGAATGTCCCTAGATTTGTGGAATTAAGAAATGCAAAATTTCTTGAGAATGATGTAATTAATGGGAGTGATTAACATCAAAACTTAGTTTTTGATGATGATCAAACTCAAAGTACTCCTATATTGGGAAATAGACTACTTATTGGTATTAACATACATCCTAATTGGGTGAATGTTGAACAACTAGCTAATGAATAGTCACATCAGGCTGGAGACGCTCTAGTAGAACAAGTTTCTCATGAAGAAAATCAACAACTTGAAATTCTTGAGCAACCAGTTGATCAACCACCTCCACAAGAAAACATTGATGAACCATTAAGGAGATCAACTAGAGTAAAAAACCAACAATATTTACTGATTTTGTTGTTTACCTACAAGAAACTGACTATAATATTGGAATAGAAAATGACTTTAATACGTTTTCACAAGCAATGGATAGTAATAATTGAAAATTATGGTACGAAGCCATGAAAAATGAGATGGATTCTATGGTTGCAGACCAAGTGCAGGATCTTGTCAAGTTGCCTAATGGGGTGAAAGGTACCGGTTGTAAATGGGTCTTTAAAACAAAAAACGATTCATTAAGCAACATTGAACGAAATAAGGTAAGACTGGTGGCTAAAAGATTCACACAAAAGGAAGAAATTAATTATCGAGAGATTTTTTCCCATTTCAAAAAAGACTCCTTCTGTATCATCATGGCACTAGTAGTGCATTTTAATTTTGAATTATATTAGATAGATGTGAAAACAACTTTCCTCAATGGAGATCTAGAGGAAGAGGCATATATGAAACAATCGAAGGGGTTTTCTTCAATTGATGGTGAGCATCTTGGTTGTAAGCTTAAGAAATCGATATATGGACTCAAACAAGCCTATTGTTAGTGGTTTCTTAAATTTCATAATGTAATCTCTTCATTTGGTTTTGTTGAGAACATAAAGGATTAATTTATATACCACAAGGTTAGTGAGAATAAGATTATTTTTCTTGTCTTATATGTCGATGATATATTTTTTGCAACTAATGATATGGGATTGTTACATGATGTAAAAAAATTTCTCTCTGAATATTTTGATATGAAGGATATTGATCAAGCATTTTATGTCATTGGCATTAAGATTCATAGAGATAGATCTCAAGGTGTCTTGTGTTTCTTTCAAAAGACCTATATCAGTAAGGTTCTCGAGAGATTTTAAATGAGTAATTGTACATCTTCAATAGCTCCCATAGTGAAAGGAGACAATTTTAATTTGGATCAATGTCCGAAGAATGATCTTAAGAGGAAATAAATGAAAAACATTTCATATGCTTTAGCTATTAGAAGCCTTATGTATGCGCAAATCTGTACAAGACTAGATATTGCATTTGCTGTAAGAATGTTGGGAAGATATCAAAGTAATCCTGACATTGAACATTGGAGAGTTGTAAAGAAAGTTATAAGGTACCTTCAAGAAACCAAAGATTACATGCTTACATATAAGAAATCTTCTAATTTGGAGGTCATTGGATACTTGAATTCAGATTACGCTAGTTGCACTGATTCTCATAAATCCACATCTGGATACATCTCCATGCTTTGCTAACGGAGCTGTATTGTGGAGAAGTGTAAAACAGACTTTAGTTGTCAATTCTACTATTGAAGCCGAATTCGTTGCGTGTTTTGAGGTTACATCACAGGCTATTTGGTTGAAGAGTTTCATGTCTAGCCTTCCAGTTGTTGAGTCTATTTCAAGGCCATTGAAGATGTATTGTGATAATTCAGTTGCTATGTTCTTCGATAAAAATAATAAAAGTGGAAGTTAAAGTAAACACATCGTTATTAAGTATTTAGCAGTTACAGAGCACATTAAAGCAAATGAAGTGATCATCAAACATATTAGCATAGAATTGATGATTGTAGATATTTTGACGAAAGACATGTCATCAAAGATGTTCAAGGATCATGTACCCCATAAGAGACTTGTTGAATTTCAAGCTTCATATGTGATGCTAAGTATATAGCATATTATTTGTTGAAACTCTACTATTTGTTTGTCTTCTAATTATGAGTGTACACATTATATTGGAGAACAACAAAGTTATTGTGCATATATATAATATATATATATTTGGACCCGAATAAGCATTATAGGCTTATTCATAATGTTTAAACCACATTATGGCTTCTTAAAAGTATTTTACATTGTAATACATAGAAGGTAATACTTGACTAAAGAGGACTTACCACTATGATTCATGTATAATACTCTTCTTTTGAAGTATTAATATTTTGGATAACATTATGCATGGTGACATATGTTCGGACCAAGTGGGAGAATGTTGGAATTTTATTCTAACTTTATGTGGTTCTTATCATATATATAGTTTATATATTATAATCCAAATATATTAATTAGTTGTATAATTAAAAATAACCACCATAAGGTGGTTATTTTTGTAACTTCTTGATGAGAAAAGTTAAATACAGTGTTTTTCTTTAGGGTCCCTAGTCTAGGCATTTTTTATGTCTTTGTCTGTCATCACCTTGGAAGTGCAACAAATCAAAAGATTTCAAAAGAACCAATTGAGAAAATCTGTCACGTAGGCATGATTTGTTTATTGTAAATATATTTATATTTGATTTACACAGATTTCAAGCTACAAGCCTCTTGCAATTCCCTCCTTTCAAAATCGCAAGGAAAGACCCTGCAGTGGTACCTCAACTACACTACTAGGATGAAACTCTAGGATTAGGAACTTATAGAGACCTGTTTTACAATTTGAATCATGAACAAAAAAATCTTCCCTCCAATTCATGAAGTTACATTCTATCCTACAAGACCCAACCATCTCTGCAGAATGTCTTGCGCCGCTCAGATATGTGAATTTCATATCCATTGCGGATGATGTCATGGAGCATCCCTTCCGACTTGCCTAGCATGTCTTGCGGTGGTTCTTCAACGTAAAATGGGGGCCATTCCTCCGGAGGCAGCTTGATTGTATGCTAGCTGCCTTCATTGATCACAATAGCACCCAGACGGGCATTTGTCAAGGGAATGTGTAGTATCCCGTTCGTCAGAATTGTATTCTTGAAGCCATGGAATGGAACATTGACGGGCCTATTATCTTCAACCGTTAGCTTCGACCATTCTCCCACCTCGGAGGAGAAGAATTGAAGCAATAAACATGGTGGGTCATACTCACAAGGAAGATCATCCTCTTCTGCCGAGAACGACCTGTCAACATCATGAGCCGAAGAATGGCAAAAAACACCGGGAAATATCAATGAGGAGAAGATTTGAGATCAAAATCCAAAACACCATTGATAACACCCACACTGGTATGAATATAGTGGGTAGAGAGGGACGAAAGGGCATTAGGGTAAATGCAGGTGTTTGAATGGGATTGGTTGGCGGGTGAAACAGAGCACGCGCTCGTGCTCTGTTTAAAAACAGAGTCTGAAAATGTAATTGCCATCTTTGATGAAATTGAAGTTTTGTTTTCTTTGTAACATCTTCTCCGCACTTTCAGGAGAAACACCACGGGATCTTGATCCTTCTCTGATTCCATTCCCAAATCGGTTCGTAGCTTCACCACTTCGTTTGCAGGATTGATCATCAAGATGGCGCCGGCAAGACAAGATGCGAAGCAGAACAGAGGAAGGGAGATCTTCACCAAAGCAGCTGAAGAAGATCATACCAAATTGGTATCAGAGCCTGGCGAGGGAGGTATGAGTTCTTCATCCAATTCTGAAGAATTTGCACAAATTCGTAAGGTTCAATATCAATTGCTTGCTGCTGTTTCCAATATGTCTGCAAAATTGGAATTATTGTTACAATCAAGAATTGATGGATTGGGGCATCGAGAGGGGATTGGTACCTCGATGATTAGGGCTCCTGCAAATGATGTGGGAGTTGATGATCCTAGGCAGAGAATCAATCGCGATCAGCAGCAAGAGGAACAATTCATGTTGTCGAGCAGCAGGCGACACCGAGATGATTACTTGCAGGGCATCCACCATCCATTGCAACAGGAGGAGTTCTTGATGCATTCAGGGAGTGTACCACAATTGCAGGGAATCCGTGGTAATAACCATTTGGAAGAGCATGCCATGTCGTTTGGTGGTAGACATCAGCAGGGCTCTGTTGGTAGACATCAGCAATTTGGAGGACCAGTCATGACGCCCAGATTTGGCATGGAACCTGTTCGACAGAATGTCCAGGAGGGCTTCCTGCATAACATTCCAAGTGAGGTTTGTGTGAGGGGATCCAAGATCAGTTTTCCAGAATTCGATGGTTCAAAGGATCCTAATTCTTGGTTCAGGCGAGCAGAGAAATTTGATGTGCTGCAACAACATCAAGAAATATCTTCTTGGGTGCAATTGGAAGATACCATGAACCTGCAATTAGGACAATCAGACTATCAAGAATATACAACTCGATTCAGTAGGTTGACAACAAGGGTTTCCCACGATCGAACAAGATCTCCAGCTTTAGTTCCACAAATGTCACAAGCGATGGCAGAAAATGAGGCACCTGTTTCTGCTGACACAAAAAGAGAATCACACTGCTTGAAGGAGAGGAGGATTTTCTCACTGCCTGGAAATCAATCCAAGTGGCTGAGGGTGGTGATTTTGACTATGGCCCACCTCCAAGCAAGAAAAAGGGCTTCAAACTTGACAAATTAGATTTCAATTTTAATGGACCTGGTGGTTTTGATCCAAGCATGAATGCTGCCACACATAGTATTCTACCTTCATTAAGAAGAAGCATGGTTTCCTTGAAAGAAAATGCATCTGCTCTTGGGCTTTCAAACTCTGATGACACTCCCTTTTGTGTACTTGGAGATGCCATGCCGCACCTGAAAGTGGAAGCTAGACCTCCACCTGGTTTTAATGAACCAAAACCAAATGACTACAATCTAGATGCTTCTGTCAGGGCCAAGATTACTACTGGTACGTCCATTCTACCTTTTGGTGTTGATGAAATTGAACGTGCAATGAGGGAGCAAATGCAGCGACATGGGTCTATGACTGACGCTGAAAAGAGGTTTCTGGAGTCACTGATGTCTGGTGGAAACATTAGCAACCCTCAATTAGATAGTCATTTCTTGTCTGAAGGTTTACACCGAAGTGCTGGAAACAGTCGAGAAGTTAAACCCATTGCGGGATTGGATAGTGGGGTTGATGTTGCATATTTACTTGAACAAAAACTATCTATGGAGCGCCAGATGTCTTTGTCTAATTCATATGGCTATTGGCCTGGTAGAGAATCCACATCAGTGATGAGCAAAGCTGATGTTGTTGCAGAATCTCCAACTTTGCATTCAAGGATTTTGCCTCATACGGGAGACACTTCCCATCAAGTGTTTAAGCCTCAAAACATTGAACTAAGAACCATGCTTCAAGCGACTGGAGACAAGTCCAGGCAAGCAGTTAATAATGAAGTTCCTACATGGTCAAATTTTTCTGATATTAGATCCATGAGTGCATCGATGTTGAGTGATGGTAATAATGTCCCAGTTGGATATATGACTGCCTTAGAAAATAAGGCCGAGAATAATCCTCATGATCTGCAATTTGCATCTCTCAATGGATCTCAGTTTCCTCAGCAAAGGTATCAGCAGCAATTGTCATCAACGCCTCTTTTGATGAATCAGCAACCTGTTATGGAGCTTTTTACTGGAAAATTACCTTTAGATAATATGCTTCCGTCAGTTCCTCAAGAGCCACATATACTTAATCTTTCACGGTATTCTCAGCAATCAGTTCCATCCCATACTTCTATTCTGGATGGGCTGTTAAAGCAACATCTTCAGCAGCAGCAGCAGCAACTTCACCAACAGCAGCAACTTCAGCAACAGCATTCGCTTTTGCAGATGTTAGCCCAAACTCATTTATATTTTGGTGAGCCATCTCACATGGCTGTTAGGAGTTCTTCATTGGATCATCATGATCTTCACTCATCCATTAAGGAGTTGCAGGATGAGACCTCGAAACTGAAAAGCATTTTTATTAAGGAAAAAGTTGAAAAATTAAATCTTTTGAATGAGTTGGGAGAAATGGAAAAGGTTTCGGAGAAATGTTTCTTGTTAGAGAGTTCACTTTCAGATGCTAATAATGAACTAGAAGTCCTGAGGCACAATCTAAAAGATCAGGCAGAATCCTTCCTTTCTCTCCAGACTGAAAGGGCCAATCTTCAGACGGAGAAAAACTTGTTGATCTCTCGAGTAGATCATATTGCAGAGAACCTCAAGCAGATTTCAGAAAAAATGTTACACTGGAGAATTCTTTATCTGATTTGACAATTGAACTTGACGGGTTTCATGTGAAATCCAAGGACTTGGAAGAATCTAGTATTTCCCTTCAAAGTGAGGACTCCAGGCTTCTGTCTGATAGAGATGATTTGGTAACTCAGGTAGAAACTATTCAGGCAAGTTTGGAGGACGTGGAAAGTTCTCTGAACTGGACGATAGAAATTCTTGTCTAGATGAAGAGAGAGAATTGGCACTTAAGCAGATTAGTGTATTGGAGTTATTGTTGACTAAGAAAAATGAAGAACACTTGCTTTTTGCTGAATCAAGCAATTCGCAGGTGGTCAATTTGGAACACCAGATTGGTGTACTCCAAGCAGAAGTTGCATCAAGGAACAGAAAGATTGAAGAAGAACAAGTGGAGCATTTTTCCGCACACACAGAGGTCTTGGTCTTACAAAGCTGCATAATCAATATGAAAGAGCAGAATGATGGTCTATTTGGGGAAATCCGGATGTATAATGAGGCACTTCTGAATGAAAAAAAATCATGTGTCCGAATTGCAGACAGAAGTGCTTGAACTGAAGGAGAAAGTGAAGCTAATGTTAGAGAAAAAGCTAAAGCAAAGAGAGGTAATGAATCAGGTGTCTGAGGCAGTCCATCTCAGCTCAAGGGTTCCTCATAACTTCCAGTCATTGGGTGAAGATTTTAGATCTGAGATGTGTTCCGAAACTGTGCATCTGATTGATGTTTCGTTTTGGCTTATACAGTTAGTGGAACCAAAGTGTTTGCTATTGCTGCTGTGGAAAATTTGGCAACCAAGTTTCCTATTTCATGATCTTGCTGATTTTGGTGCCGAGTTGGTACTTAATGACAGGGGCATGAAGGGTGCAGTTCAAAAGGCAGAAGTGATTTTGTCAAATACACTTCATACCTACATCCTTCAACAATTCGAAAAGTCTGCTAACCCGAGGATCTATTATGTAACCTCTGGACTTGGGGATACTTTTCTAAAGGAGCAAATCCATGTCATCAAGATTCATGGTATGGAACCAGTTGAAAGCGCAGTTCTTTCGGCTGGAAAGTCTCATCATAAAATTCAAGGAATATGTACTCGATTTCTTCCTGGTGTTTTCAACATCGACCTTATTGATGAACTTATCCAAGTATTAGGTGTTGAAGCTATTAAAACTACAAAGTTCATTGCTAATGGTCGGGATATCAGCTGGCATGGCAGCTGCTGCTGCAATTTAACTTGCAAATAGACCAGCATATTAATGTCATCAGCAAGTATATTTGAAGCTTCCACCTTACCGACAACAGTTACTGCGAACATGGAGGTCCAACAAACTAGCTGCGAAGTTTTAAAGTCCATTTCCTATCCTTCAACGCATTGGCAAGGTTGCATACAAGCTACAACTTCCTGCTGATTCCCTCCTCCACAATGTATTCAACATATCTCAACTAAAAGCGTCAGTGGCAGCTGATGTCCATGTGCAACCTTCCTTACCTCCAGCTACTCAAATTGTGGATTGTTCTTTGTAAATTGAAATCTCTACCAACCTTGGGGAAAATTGCATGTCTTCCATGTTTCACAATTGCAAGTTTCAGTACCTGCTGTTTCTCGTGTCCCTCATTCTTTACCAGCTACAATGACCAAGTGAACTGCTGTAATGATGTTCTTGCTCACAAGTGTAATGCTCTAGCAACCTTGAGGACTATACTTTGTAATTTTAACCTTTACTAACCTTGGGGACAAGGTTATTTCAAAGGGGAGGGTAATTGGTATGAATATAGTGGGTAGAGAGGGACGAAAGGGCATTAGGGTAAATGCAGGTGTTTGAATGGGATTGGTTGGCGGGTGAAACAGAGCACGCGCTCGTGCTCTGTTTAAAAACAGAGTCTGAAAATGTAATTGCCATCTTTGATGAAATTGAAGTTTTGTTTTCTTTGTAACATCTTCTCCGCACTTTCAGGAGAAACACCACGGGATCTTGATCCTTCTCTGATTCCATTCCCAAATCGGTTTGTAGCTTCACCACTTCGTTTGCAGGATTGATCATCAAGATGGCGCCGGCAAGACAAGATGCGAAGCAGAACAGAGGAAGGGAGATCTTCACCAAAGCAGCTGAAGAA
>JAURVB010014809.1:0-46777 GCA_033002965.1 Piper betle
ACCGTGACAAAACACTTGTAAATGTGGACTATGTGTATCCTAATCTTGCCCACACAGATGAACATTCGGCTTTCCTTTTCATATCTAGAATGCCCAAAATATTTCAAAAGATATTCACGAAACAAGTACTAAAAATCATATGTTTAAGCACTGACTTGAGGGTTTCCCATATGAGTTCATCTAACAAAGTATGAGCTGCTTGCTTATGCTCTAAACTTGCATTTCGTTTCTGCTCGCCAATGTCAGTGTTCTTTCCAAAGAAAATGTAGGATACCTAATTCTCATATGGGAATTAGGTATCCTACCAACATGCGACAGAGTCCAAAAAGAAAACAAAGGCAATTCAGATGAAGTGTACAACTAGTTTATCTCACCATTGCAAGGATTGAATGTGACCCAAAGTGAAGGAGAAGGGGGCTGTGAGGCTGATCCTCCAAAGGAAATTGGCTCGTACAGCCCATCTTCCAAGCTGTAAACGCTCATGTCGTACGATCCAATTTCATCTTCGAAGTAACGACTGCGGGTGAAATATATACAATTCCTCCGAAACCCAGTACTTGGAGGAACAGGTGACAGAGCCATGGACGTGTTTTCACCCAAGAACAAGCAACAATCACCCAAGTCCTTCACTTCCACCCATTCGGCTTCGTCCATGAGTTTAATAACAACCAATGAGCCGTTTCCCAGCACAGTAGTATTGTCTAATTGTAATGGTCTTGACACTCCAATAAGTTGGCCAGAAACTTCAAGGCAATAGGATATAAACTTCAATATGTGGTCTGGGATAGGGAACCTCCCTACTGAAAACCACAATATTTCCACTGGATCCAATCTCCAACATTCAATGTTGCCAAAATCCGAGGCGAGACCATACACGAGACCCTGGTTGTGTGCTATGTCAGTGAGATAACGGCGAGATCTTTCCCTCGCCCAAGCTTCATCGCGGCCGGGTTTCACCAAGAACAGGTCGCCGAAGATGATTGCTGCCACTGTGCAATTGACGGATTCGCTTGGATTGCCTATGATGATTGCCTTCCTCATGAAGTTGTCAGGCTGCGTGAGGTCAACTTTTGTGAACAGTGGATGTGATGGCAGCCGAACTTGCTTCCTGGTCATGGGGTTGAGAAGGTGGATGTCCATGCCTTCTCCCACAGTAACCAACCAGCCATGGCTTGACCCGCAGCAGCGCCTCCCTTGCGCCTCCGGCAAGTAAAGTTGGAAAGTTTGGTGCATGCTCCACTCAATGAAGTTCCTATTGTCCGAGCCGGTCTTTTCGGGGAGCATAAGCTTGGGAAGGTGAAGCGGAGGACATGCCAGTGAGGGCCTCCATTTGCTGGGCATAGCCAAACCATTGGCTGTCACGGATGAGGCATCGCCACGATTTACAAACAGCACTGAGCCTGACAAGATCACAGAGGTTGCCCTTCGTCCGGTCGGCAAGGAGAGAAAGAATGTCAAAGGAGAGGTTTGACCAGGATCTGTCCTCGGCTATGTTCGTCCCATTGCAGGGAAACCCTAGGACAAATACAAGTCCTAGTATTAGATTCTACACTTGGGGCATAGCTTCAACTAATACAAGAGTACACAAAGACTACCATATCAATTAGTAGGTTATGTTAATTTATAATTCACACTTTAAAACGTACATGAAAAAGAATGACATGAGAGAGATGCCAGACCAAGAGAGAAAGTAATACATGGATACTGGAGTGTGGACACTCCCATATCCATTCAAGTAATAATAATCTTCCCATGACAAGAACAACTAAATTAGAGGGAAATTTATTGAATTTGGGGGTGGAATCATCATATGATCTAAGTGAATGGCTAGATCTCCACTTAGCTGGTAAAGGAATATCCACACTAACTTGCCAATACTAAGCAATCTCATAAATAAATCCAACGCGGCAGAAGGAAAGGGCACGGCAAGCGATAAAAAAAGCACCTCCTACCATCTCCCTATCACATTTTGCACATCTAAGCCTACGCTGCTCACATCTGTTGATCACAACAAAACATATTTCGATCATAGGATCCTAACATGTTATCATAGATTGGAAAATGAGATGGAGATGAACCAAGATTCAATGAGTTTACACTCCTCACGACGTCATCCATCGCATGCAAGCAACATCACATTTTCACATCGTGAAAAGAAAAGAATAACAAGATCAACAACAACAACAACAACATATTTCAAGGTTAGGATCAGAGGATCCTAACATGTTATCATAGTTTGGCAATTGAGATGGAGATGAACCAAGATTCAATCAGTTTACACTCCTCACGACGTGATCAATCGCATCCAAGCAACATCACATTTTCACAGCAAGAAAAGAAAAAAAAACAAGAACACCAACATCAACCACAACAACAACAACAAAGATCTTTTAAAAGAAATATATCTACAAGATTATGGCAGATAAACTTCCACATACCGGTACCTAGCTCACCCTGGGCGGAGGAGAAGGTGAGTCCTCCTCCTCCTCCAACTAGACCCACCCCGCCCAAACCTCAAATCTCTTCCCTCTCAAGAAACAAAACCGAAACTCGCACCTGCATCTTGGTCGGCGGCGGTCGTCGTCTCCGGCTGCATCTGGGACGACGACGACACTCTTCTCCGTCGAGGGTGCGATCGGGCGGCGGCGGCGACGACGGCGACGACGGCGACGACTGATACGGAGCGAGGAGGCGCTCAGGCGGGGGGCAAAGTGAAAATGGAGCTTTTGCTGCCGGCCCGGACTTTTTTAGCGCCAATGCAAATCAGAATCAAATTATAAGATGACGTATTAGACCCTTTATTAAAGAGTCCAGAAAGTTAAGTCGGTTGTAGCATTTAATCCATCCTAAAACATAAACAAATTTTAGTGGCTTAATCAGTTATGAGCTTTAAAAAATTACCTCCCATTAGTAATTTTGGGACCATTTCTTGTTGCTTTCTAGCTTTTTAATATTTTTTTACAATAAAATCAAAATTTTTATATGCTTCTTCTAAAATGTTGCAAATTTTTATATCGTGTAGCCAAGCTTACAACACCCGATTATTGAAATGGGCTTCATCAACAAGCGTTCAGAGCAGCTGAAATAACTTATCAAATTTGCAACATTACGTGGCCAAATCTCTGATGCACGAATCGGCCGATTTAAATCGGATCGGCATCGCGCCGATTCGATTTCGGGGCCGAATCGGTCGACCGAATCGGTCACCGAATCGCCCGAGTTCAGCCGATTCCGACCGATTTAACTCGGAATCGGAATCGGAATCGGCCGATTTAAATCGGAATCAGTTTTTTTAGGAAATTACTAAAATACCATAGGTATGATTTTTATTAAATTATTTAAGCATGGGTAAAATGGTAATTTGGATTTTAAAAACCTAAAATCAAACCCGCTCCCCCCACACCGCCGCCGCTCGTCCGCCCGCCGCCACCCCATTTCCGCCCTCTGCCATGCGTCCCCGACTCCGGACTCGCCGCCTACCGGGCTGCCAACCTTGCCGCCGACCTCGCAACATCGCCGCCGACGTGTGGCCGGACCTAATCGGGCTGTGACGCACGAATCGCCGCCGACTCCGGGCCGCCGACTGTTCGTTCGACCGGGCTGTCGACATCCTCTGACATCGCCGCCGCGAGACTCGCCGCCGACCGGGCCGCCGGCGACGGCGGGGGGTAAAGAGCGGAGGGTGGCATTCTCGTAATTAAAAGTTGACTCGAGTCTAACTTGAGTTAAAAATAATAATTAATTCTAAATAATTTTAAAAAATCTTAAAAAATATTTAAAAATATCATAAACTATAATACACAAAATAATATCAAAATAACATCAATACCTAATCTTAATATATTTATATTATGAATTGTCAAATTATTATATATGACCGATTAAACTAATTTGGACCGATTCAACTGAACCGATTTCTAGCTGATTCAGATCGATTCCGATTCCGATTCCGACTCACTTGAAAACCGATTCCAATTCCAATTCCGATTCATGCAACCATGGGCCAAATGAATTGATCGCCAAGTTTAATTGGTCACGGGCTTGCAACATAAACATTATAAACATTCTCAATATAATAACATTATAAACAAAATATTAATCACTCTATCGACTGACATATGTATGTAAGCGACATCATTACTCCACTGTCCAGGCTAGCACATCCAACTCTTGGTTATCACCTACATATAATACAAAATACATCAATAACAAGCATTACTTGTCCAAAATATATCTATAACAAACTACCTATGAGAGAAAACTCCCCTATGAAAAAAATTATATGTATACTTCTCATATACTCTCTGAAGAGCACCTATTGAGGAGCCACTGGGCTGCATACCCGGTAGCATCCCGAACTGTCTGCTTTGCTGATGCCTATTTCGGCATTTTTCTCATTTCATTTTTCTTTCGTCCATCGGGACTACATGTATATCCTAAGCCCTCTCCTTACCTCTATAATTCTCCTGGCCTTGAGCACAAAGGCTGAGTACTCTTAGGCAGTCGCCTTTGGTACCCTTTGAACCACAAGTTCGGACATGCACTGTACTTAATAGTATACGTAAACCTCCACGTTCTTTGAGTGTGAGGAACTCAAACACGGAGTTGTCAAGATCCCTCAGGAATAGAACAGTCCGCTCACTAATCCAGAGCTCGCTTTGACTGTCACGTCATTCGCTCATGGTACGTGCAAGTCAGTTTCTCCATCTCTCGTCTCACTAAAAACTCGATAAAATTATATATATATATATATATATATATATCCCTGGGAAGGGATTCATATAATAGGCCCGAAGGCAACTTGTGGTGGATCTTGTTTTCGAAATCAACATCAAGGGATATCATCCTCGAGGGTTTATTAATCCGAAAAACTATTTGGCTAAATGACCAGAGTTAAGTAGGATCCGATAAAATACCACTTACCCCGTCCTGCAGGCATTAAAACAAACATACAATATATTAGAGTATAAAACAGAGACGAGTCCTAAATGGACCTGGTAAAAGCTCCAAGTGTGTCCTCACGCCTAGGCGGTGAGTTCCTACTCCATACCTATACATCAAAACTAAAAACTAATACCCGCTAACTAAACGATGCATTAAATTCAATGAACATCACACACAACACAATCGTCATCCATTAAATAATCATCAACAAAATATCCCTAGATAATTCTATTCACACTGATTTTATTATATTTTTTGAAGTTACGTTACAGTCAATTAGCATGCTCGAGTTAATTCACCTAATTAAATCACCGCATTCATCCGTTAACAATCAAATCATGCATATTATCACTTCTTTCATGCTCAGATTTTTGTCATGGCAATCAATCAATCCTATCATGTTGTGTTAACAATCATCAATTTAAATCATTAACTTGGAGGTAATTATACTTCTCGTCGTCAATAATCAGTGATGGCTATGCTAGAATTCAGCACTTGTTTGCACTAAAAGTTTGATCGGGTTTGACTGAATGAGCGCTGCGGAAGATCCGACAAATTCTAGTGAATCCAGTTTTCCTGTAAGGTTCCGGCGGCTTAAGTGGTTTTCCGGCAACTTCCGACGGTTTCCACGCAGAAGTCGCCAACGACGTCTACTGGTTGAATAGCAGGGGTATTAGGTACCGTTGGAACCGGCTCAGCGAGACCGATGCGTCTACGACGTTGACGTGGTTGGCAGAGGCGGCGGCTCGGCGAAAAATGGCTAAAACAGGGGCGGTCGGTGGTGGGTGACTAGATCCGGCCGGCCTGGACGACAATGGGCTCCGCTCCGGTCGGCAAAGGTCGTGGGAGGGTTGGCAATGCCAAAGCGGGGACTGGATGGTGATGGCGATGGTCGTCGGCAGCGGAATCGATGACGAGAGTGCATCACTAGGCGCGGCGATTCTGGCGTCGCAGAGGTCGGGCGACGGCCGGGGAGCTCAAGAGGCACGGCAACGCCACGGCGGAGCCTAGCGGAGACTATCGACGGCGGTGGCGACAATCGGCGGCAAGCCGACGTCGATGGCAGCAGCGACGATCAGCGGCAGGCCGGCGTCGATGGCGGTGCCGACGATCGGCGGCAGGCCAGCGTCGACTGTAGCAGTGATGACAAGTGAAAAGGGGCGGCGTGGCAAAGGTTTGGGGAAGAACGTCGGGGGGGGGGGGAGGGAAGAAAAGTGCTCGGTGGCAAACTCATAAATATCACTTGACTCGTCCCCGGTTCGTGTCAAGAATAATAACTTAGTTATAGAAAATTTCAAAAAAATCGAAAAATCTCATAAAATAAAAGAAACACCACAACGTCATAATAATATGCTCTATAACTAACAACCCACCCAAACTACCCGTAATGCGTCCTAACGCAGTAAACAGCCTAATACTAATTCTTCGACCCACTGTATATAAAAATAGAAAAAAATAACTGGTATACTCTCATATATTCTAATAACTCATTCTTTTCTGGTGTGTTCATGACGTTATCATCATATACTTGGGTATGCATGACCCTCATGGCTCATACACGTGACTGACATCGGCTTAGTTGATGTATTCTGAAACATAATCAACTCGAAAATAACGGTCGAACCAACCGGTTCTGGATGTAAAATCCTGACTCGAATCGCAGGTTTTATAATTGATCTTCTAATTCTAATGTGGAGTTAATATATTCGGAGTTTTAATCATTTAAGTAACGTAATATGATGTTCACATTTGGGTTATGCAAAATAAAAATACAATAAGATGAAATGACATGAAAATTTTAAAAATTTCTCATACATGTTTGGATAGTAGAAAAAGAAGATGGAAATAAAATATTTATCCCCATATATGTATGTGTACGTGCCTCTTAAAATTTTCTCTAATTTTTTATATTTTTCATAAGAAAATATTTTTATAAAATTTTTATATTGATTTATTTGAAATGAAATTAAAATTTTTTCTGATTAAATTTTATGATATCTAAACACAAAAAAATTTATAACCTCCAAATTTTATATTTTTTAATGTAATATCAGGACAGCCAAAATAGACCCTTATGATTATGTATATTTAATTTTTCTGTATGGCTGAAAAATATGAGCTCCGTATGCTATTTTGACAGTAGAGAAAAATCAAATAAAGACAATTATAAGCAACTATGGAATCTTTTTATTGACTGTTGCATGTCGGAGCCCACTCTGTACACCAGCAACCTTGCCAAATTACATGTTCACCTTGCAGGTCTGCACCGTCAATTATATTAATGCCCATCTCATGCCCAAGTTCCTGCAATTAACTAAGTGACTAATTTGCTAGACGAAACATATTAAAAAAATTAATTTTGTTGTAAAATAAAAAATAAAAAAGCTAGAAATCAACCTGAAATGGTCCCAAAATGACTAATGGTGGCAATTTTTTAAAGCTCATAATTGATTAAGCCACCAAAATTTGTTTGTAGATATATAAGTGCATATGTTTATGTTTTAGGATGGATGAAATGCTACAACCGACTTAACTTTCTGGACTCTTTAAGAGACCGCTTAAAAGGGTCTAATACGTCATCTTATAATTTGATTCTGATTTGCATTGGCGCTAAAAATGTGCTGGCCGGCAGCAAAAGCTCCATTTTCACTTTCGACGTACGCCTGAGCGCCTCCTCGCTCCGTAGCCGTCGTCGCCGCCGCCGCCCGATCGCCCCCTCGACGGAGAAGACTGTCGTCGTCGTCCCAGATGCAGCCGGAGACGACGACCGCCGCCGACCAAGATGCAGGTGCGAGTTTCGGTTTTGTTTCTTGAGAGGGAAGAGATATGAGGTTTGGGCGGGGTGGGTCTAGTTGGAAGAGGAGGAGGACTCACCTTCTCCTCCGCTCAGGGTGAGCTAGGTACCGGTATGTGGAAGTTTATCTGCCGTAATCTTGTAGATATATTTCTTTTAAAAGATCTTTGTTGTTGTTGTTGTGGTTGATGTTGTTGTTGTTGGTGTTCTTGTTTTTCTTTTCTTTTCATGCTGTGAAAATGTGATGTTGCTTGGATGCGATTGATCACGTCGTGAGGAGTGTAAACTGATTGAATCTTGGTTCATCTCCATCTCATTTGTCAAACTATGATAACATGTTACGATCCTCTGATCCTAACCTTGAAATATGTTGTTGTTGTTATTGTTGTTGATCTTGTTATTCTTTTCTTTTCTGATCCTAACCTTGAAATATGTTGTTGTTGTGGTTGATGGTTTGGTTGTTGTTGATCTTGTTATTCTTTTCTTTTCACGATGTGAAAATGTGATGTTGCTTGGATGCGATGGATGACGTCGTGAGGAGTGTAAACTCATTGAATCTTTGTTCATCTCCATCTCATTTGCCAATCTATGATAACTAGGATCCTATGATCGAAATATGTTTTGCGGTGATCAACAGATGTGAGCAGCGTAGGCTTAGATGTGCAAAATGTGATAGGGAGATGGTAGGAGGTGCTTTTTTCTTTATTTATAAGGATTGCTTAGTATTGGCAAGTTAGTGTGGATATTCCTTTACCAGCTAAGTGGAGATCTAGCCATTCACTTAGATCATATGATGATTCCACCCCCAAATTCGATAAATTGTCCCTCTAATTTAGTTGTCCTTTTCAGGGGAAGATTATTATTACTTGAATGGATATGGGAATGTCCACACTCCAGTATCCATGTATTACTTTATCTCTTGGTCTGGCATCTCTCTCATGTCATTCTTTTTCATGTACGTTTTAAAGTGTGAATTTTAAATTAATATAACCTACTAATTGATATGGTAGTCTTTGTGTACTCTTGTATTAGTTGAAGCTATGCTCCAAGTGTAGAATCTAATTCTAGGACTTGTATTTGTCCTAGGGTTTCCCTGCAATAGGACGAACATAGCCGAGGACAGATCCTGGTCAAACCTTCCCTTTGACATTCTTTCTCTCCTTGCCGACCGGATGAAGGGCAACCTCTCTGATCTTGTCAGGCTCAGTGCTGTTTGTAAATCGTGGCGATGCCTCATCCTTGACAGCCAATGGTTTGGCTTTGCCCAGCAAATGGAGGTCCTCACTGGCATGTCCTCGCTTCACCTTCCCAAGCTTATGCTCCCCGAAAAGACCGACTCGGACAATAGGAACTTCATTGAGTGGAGCATGCACCAAACTTTCCAACTTTACTTGCCGGAGGCGCAAGGGAGGCGCTGCTGCGGGTCAGGCCATGGCTGGTTGGTTACTGTGGGAGAAGACATGGACATCCACCTCCTCAACCCCATGACCAGGAAGCAAGTTCCGCTGCCATCACATCCACTGTTCACAAAAGTTGACCTCACGCAGCCTGACAACTTCATGAGGAAGGCAATCATCATAGGCAATCCAAGCGAATCCGTAAATTGCACACTGGCAGCAATCATCTTCGACGACCTGTTCTTGGTGAAACCCGGCCGCGATGAAGCTTGGGCGAGGGAAAGATCTCGCCGTTACCTCACTGACATAGCACACAACCAGGGTCTCGTGTATGGTCTCGCCTCGGATTTGGGCAGCATTGAATGTTGGAGATTGGATCCAGTGGAAATATTGTGGTTTTCAGTAGGGAGGTCCCCTATCCCAGACCGCATATTGAACAGCTATAGCCATTTTATATCCTATTGCCTTGAAGTTTCTGGCGAACTTATTGGAGTGTCAAGACCCTTACAATTAGACGATACTACTGTGCTGGGAAACAGCTCATTGGTTGTTTTTAAACTCAAGAGTGAAGCCGAATGGGTGGAAGTGCAGGACTTGGGTGATTGTTGCTTGTTCTTGGGCGAAAACACGTCCATGGCTCTGTCACCTGTTCCTCCAAGTTCTGGATTTCAGAGGAATTGTATATATTTCACCCACAGTCGTTACTGGGAAGTTGAAATTGGAAGGAACGACATGAGCATTTACAGCTTGGAAGATGGGCTGTACCAGCCATTTTCCTTTGGAGGATCAGGCTCACAGCCCCCTACTCCATCACTTTGGGTCACATTCAATCCTTGCAATGGTGAGATAAACTAGTTTTACACTTCATCTGAATTGCCTTTTGTTTTCTTTTTGGACTCTGTCGCATATTGGTAGCTGGAGAATTAGGTATCCTACGTTTTCTTTGGCAAGAACACTGACATTGGCGAGCAGAAACGAAATGCAACTTTAGAGTATTAGCATGCAGCTCATACGTTGTTAGATGAACTCATATGGGAAACCTTCAAGTCAGTGCTTAAACATATGATTTTTAGTACTTGTTTCGTGAATATCTTTTAACATATTTTGGGCATTCTAGATATGAAAAGGAAAGCCCAATGTTCATCTGTGTGGGCAAGATTAGGATACACATAGTCCACGTTTACAAGTGTTTGTCACTGTTTAATTACTCATTAGGATTTTGGATTAGGGCCCGTTTCCACTTGCCAACACGATAGGCAAGCGTACTGTTAAAAAACAATAGATAATAGATCAGCATAAATTCTTTACTCCGATTCATTTTTCTGAAAACTTTTCTGTCTAGATGCATGAGGTGATGATGCCGATGTGTGCTTGTGATTCTGGTGTGTTTTGTTTTGCTTTATTTTACTGGTTGTGAAGCCCCTTGTTGCTTCGGCAAACCATGTTTTGATCTGCGATAAATTTTCACTCACACCACAACGCTCAGGGATAATTTTTTGCCAAGGGATTGCCTGATTCGGCTGTCTGCTGATGTCGTAATAGTAGTTATGCAAACCAAACAATAATTTGAAAAAAAGACTATAAGTTGGCGAATAAATTGTGGTCATCCTGATTTGGCTTGGGCTTATATTTATTGTTTTTCAAAGCAAAGAATATTAATGGATTTTAAATAACTAGACAAGACGTGGCCCTATAAGCGACTTATACTAAGATAAACTATAATAATCTAATATCTAATTTCTTATATATAAATTTTATATTTTTTGATTTTCTTTATAGAAGTTTTTTATGTGAGAAGATAAATTATAATAATTTGATTTATTTTTGGTATTTTGATTGGTCAAATTTCTTGCTAGAGGCCACCATTGAATTCCTAACAATTCTTGTGTACCAGTCATTTTTTATCTTGAATCAGGTTTTTCTCTTATTTTCGTAGAAATCAGTGTAAAATTTAAAAAAGAGTAAGAAGTTAATAAACAGGATTTCGACTTGTAAAGGGGGTACGTAGTTGTTTGCATGCATCAATCAAATGTATAATAACGTGTTGTTGTTTGTATGCGTCAATTTAATGTATAACAGCGTGTATCGATTAAATGCATTGCTTAATCCTATATGTAGTTATTATATTCGGACTTATAATCATTGTAAAAAAATGTACAATAAAATGAATGGGTTTGAAAGTTTCTACTTGATTTTTCGCAAACTTGTTTCTGGATGGCTTTGGGAAAGAAAATAACTAAATAGAAAAGACTAACTTGTCATTGTCTCCTAGTTTGACATAATGATCTTTTAAATTCAAGAGTCAAGCCATCTTTAACTGTTTACATGTTTATTGTCGTAGGGCGTGCAGGGTTGGTCCAATTCGTAGCTGTTGGAAGCCCAATTCACTACTTAAGAATACTTGTTTCATGAATGCCTTTAGAAATATTTTGGGCATTCTATAAATGACTAGGAAAGCCGAATGTTCACCTGTGTGGGCAAGATTGGGATACACGACGTCCACAATTACCAGTGTTAGTCATTAGTATTTTGGATTGGGGCCCATTACCACTTGCCAACATGATAGGCAAGCATACTGTTCACAAACAATAGATGATAGGCTACCGTAAATTCTTTGCCCTCTGAATTTTTTTCGGAAAACTTTTCTGTCTTTATGTATAAGGTGAAGATGTCGATGTGTTTTGATTCTAGTGTGTTTTGTTTTGCTTTATTTAATTGGTTATGTTAGGCATACTCAACCACTATTATATACTCATATGACTATCTAAGCCCTATACTTATGATCTGAAAACTAGTCTTATTTGAGATCCCTCAAACTGACTCGAGACTAGCCTGAACTAAGTAAAACTACAAACAGGTAAAACCCTAACCCGAAGCTGGGTTTTACAACCTTTCCTCTTTATACAAATTTCATCCTAGGAATTTCTCACATCATGGAAGACTTAACTGAAGATCTTATATCGCTGACAAACTAGTATCTCTCCTTCGAAATCTAGTTGCACATGGGCCAAATAGACCAACATGAATACTTTGTTTCATGAATGTCTTTATACGTATTTTGGGCATTCTATAAGTGACTAAAAAAGCTGAGTGTTCACCTGTGTGGGCAAGATTGGGATACGCGTCGTCCACAATTACCGGTGTTAGTCATTAGTATTTTAGATTTGGGGTCCGTTACCTCTTGCCAAATTGATAGGCAAGCATACTGTTCATTAACAATGGATGATAGGTTACCGTAAATTTTTGGCCCCATTAAAATTTTTTCTGCCTTGATGTAAGAGGTGAAGACGTCGATGTGTTTTGATTCTGGTGTGTTTTGTTTTGCTTTATTTGACTGGTTATGAAGTTCTTTGTTTCTTCCGCAAGCAATTTTTTGGACGGCAATAAATTTTCGCTCACACCACAACGCCCAGGGTTGAGAGATTCCCGCTCATTGGAATCAAACCGGAGACCATCTACAAAAGGATGGCGTCCTTAACCGATGGGAAAGAAAACTCTTATATGAAAGAAAACATCATATACTCCAAGTGAACACTCTAAAGGGCACTACTGAGGAGCCCCTGGGTTGCAGACCCGGTAGCATCCCAAACTTACTGATCTGTTGCTACTGATGCCGCTGTCGACATTTTCTTACTTCATTTTCTGGTCTCAAATCCTAAGCCCTCTCCTTACCTCCATATTTCTCCTTTCCTTGAGCACAAAGGCCGAGTACTCTCAGGCAGTCGCATTTAGTACCCTTTGAACCACAAGTCCGGACATGCACTGTACTAAACTATACTCGTAAACCTCCACGTTCTCCGGGTGTGAGGAACTCAAACACGGAGTTGTCAGGATCCCTCGGGAATGGAACAGTCCACTGGCACTAATCCAGAGCCCGCTTTGACTATCACGGCATCTCCCAACATGTCCACAAAGTCGACGTGGTCGGCCGAGGCGGTGGCTCGCCAGAAAATGGCTAAAACAGAGGCGGCGATGGTGGGTGGCTAGATCCGGCTGGCTTGGGTAGCGATGGCCTTCGCTTCGGTCGGGGAGGGTCGTGGGTTGGTCAAAGGTGTCGAGGTGACCACTGGATGGCGGCTACAACAGTCGCCGGCGGCTGAATTGGTGACACGAGCGCAAAGCGGCAATCTGGCATCGCAGCGGCCAGATGGTGGCCGGGACTGGTCGGGAAGGCATGGCGATGCCGTGGTGGGGCTAGCCGGCAACGATCGATAGCAGGCCTATGTCCACAGTAGCAGCGGCGACGCTGCACGGGGGCGGCGTCAGGGCAAGCTTTTGGGGAAGAAGGTGTCGAGAGGGAAGAAAAGGGCTAGTGGCAAACTTGTAAATATTACTTGACTTGCCTCCGACTTGAGTTAAGAATAATAATTAATTCACCGTAAATCTAAAAATTTCCATAAAAATCGGGAAAAATCCTATAAAATAAAATAAAAAACACCAAAATATCATAATGATATGCTCTAGAGCTATCAACCAACCCAAACTGCCCGTAACGTGTCCTAACACGGTAAACGACCTAAAACTAATTCTACGATCTACTATATATAAAAATAAACAAAAGTAACTGGCATACTCTTATATATGATAACTCATTTTGTTCTGCTGTGTTCATAACGTTATCATCATATACTTGGGTGCGCATGACCTTCATAGCTCGTACACATGACTGGTGTCGGCTCAGTACACGTGTTCTGAAATTGACTCGACTCAACAATAACAGTCGAACCGACCGGTTCTAAATATAAAACCCTGACTCGAATCGTGGGTTTTACAAGTATAAATATAAATAATTACAGTAGTAAAACTATGATATTTAAACATAATTGAGTAATTTTAAAGATTTCTATGTTATGAATTTAAAAAACTTTACCATTAATTGTATCACATGCTATATTCAACATATAAAACTAGAAAAATATATTTACTCCCACTAAACTTATGTTGTATACAATCATCAATCACATTCATCTCAAAACGGAACAAGAGAATAACTTGATGAAATTTGTGATACCATTGACGATAAGTCTACTTAAGTCCATAGATAAATTTCTTTAATTTGCAAACTATATCCTTTAAATCTCTCGATATAAAATTTTTTGGTTGCACCATATAAGTTGTTTCATCAATATCACCATCTAGAAATGCAATTTTTACATCAATCTGATGTAACTCAAGATCAAAATGCGTTACTATTGTCAAAATTATTCTAAATGAGTAATTCGAAGAAATTAGAGAGAAAGTCTCGTTATAATTGATGCCTTCCTTTTGAGTAAAACCCTTCGCAACAAGACGAGTCTGATATTTTTCTACATCACCTCGAATCCTTCTTGATTTTAAATATTCATTTACAACTAATAGGTTTGGCACCTTTAGGCAATGAAACAATATCCCAAACGTCATTATCTTTCATTGACTTCATCTCTTCATTCATGACATCAATCCACTTTTGCGAATTAGAACTTTTCATAGCCTAATGAAAGTTGATTAGATCATTTTCCAGAATTCTAATGTTATTCTTATGTTCTTAGATAAAGATGATATGAAAAGAATATGAAAATATTTTACTACCACATTCATTAAAATGTATTTTTTACATAATTGATTATTGAGTTTTTAAAATAATATCAAAATAATCATAATAAAACTGCAAAATTTTAGACATGATTAAATAAAAAATAATTTTGTTACAAAAATATACAAAAATTATTTTTAAACTTCAATTACAATAAATATCATAAAAATACTAAGGAAAACATAAAAGAACAAAAAAATGTAAAAAATAGTTTCAAGTCTTTTTTTAAAAAAAATTATTGAAGGAATGGATTACAAAGACGATAAGAAAATACGTTTGGCAAAAACAATGATAAGGAAATGGCTAAAATAATTTAAAATAAAAAAATAAAAATTAACATATTTTCATACTTTAGAGGGGTTGGCGTCGGTTGGTCAGATGTTGGGTACGTTATTATCTATGTCCATCTAGTTAACCTCCAGAGAAAAGTTAGTTGCCAAGGTCAAACTTCTTCGGTCAAGTCAGTCGTGGTGAGACATGGTAAAAATTCTCTTAGTGTATGAATTTAATTTTCTTTCACACTTATTATATTATGTCATCATTTTTTCATGAATAATGTCAAATTTTCTCTCCAACAATTAATATCTTACTTATATATTTGTTATCTTTTTTATTTTTATTAAATTTTCTCATGTCAATTATCATAAAAAATAAAATCACTTTTTAAAAAAACTATTTAAATAGAGAATATTATATCACAATGAAAAAAATCAAAAAGTACGATTGATGTGCTTTAAATTTAACAATTATCATTGATAATTTGGTAATAACTTTAAAAATATTATTTATATCATTAAATTATGATTTTTCCGGTCGCTCGGTGGGTCTTTTATGTGAAGAAATATCCATATTTGATTTGTTTTCATTTGATCACTAATCAATTGGTCAAATTCGGTTAGACACACTTCGACACCGTCACTTGGTTTTCTGCACTGATCCCTACTTTAGATAGGATTAACAAACTTTATAAATTAAATAAGGAAAATGTTTAAAAATTCTTTATAGTTTTAAACATGAAAGAACAAAAATAATTAAAAATAGTTGAATAAATTTTTTTGTAAAAGAAAATTATTGAAGATATTGTTTGGAAAGATGATAAGACAAGTCGCTTCTTGAATTGATTTAAAAGAATCTTGTCTAGGGGAAACCACATGAAACAAATACAATGATTTTTTTAAAAGGATTGGTTAGATCTTAAAAAATCATAGATCTAAACAATATACCATCATATTTCTCATTCTTTCAATGAACAACGATATATTGGAAAGGTGATCTTTAGAAAAAAAAACAAGATACATAGGAAATTTTTGGGGGAAAAGATTGTAATTTATAAGAAATTTTGTGGATGAAAAAAAGGAAGAAATTCTAAATATAACTTTTACAAAGAATCAAGAGTGTAGACTTTTATGAAGAGGTACATACTACATACTAAAAGAATGCTCGAAGGTACCCTTATGTAAGGAGTTGCATCTTAGAGTGTCTCTTTTCAAAGTGTCGCATCTGCTTAGAAGTATTGTTATAGGAGTACCCCTTTACAAAGAGTTGCATCCGAAGTAATGAGACTCTGTCTTGTATGAGTAACCTTTTATAAATGGTTGCATCCTCTTAGAATCAAAGAGAGAATAATACCCCTTCAGAATAAACTAGCTAAAGATCAAGCAGAGATATCAAACACTTATTAATAAAACACATTAAGAATATAAAAAATTAATTTTAGAATTATTCTGATATTATTTTTAAACAAAAATAGTAAATATTTTTTATAATTTAAAAAATATAGTTATACACAAATAGTTAATTAATATAAATTTTAATAACTAAATATAATTTTAAAGATTTTTAATTTGATTACTCTATTTTTTTGCAAGACCTTACACCCATTATGATTGTAAAGCCTAATCAGCTTTAAACAAATCATCCACTCATTAGATGTCTTAGTGATATTTTTGTTATTTAAATGAATGTTTTTATTTATAATTCTCTAGTTATTTATTGGGTCTTACCACCAATATTATTGTAAGACAGTACATGATATTATTTTTCAATATAAAAATCTAAATTAAATATAAATCGTTAAATAACAAATTTTAATTTGATAATATAATTATAAATATATTAATATTTTTAATTCCTAATTTAAGCAGAATTATAGTTTAATGTTTTCTTTATAATAAATAATATTAATCACAATTTCAAATTAAGTAAGTATTCAAAGACTTACAAAATTATTATATGGCCAAAACTAACCACAATGCATGAAAAGCAAAAATGTGATGAGAGAAAAACAAAATCCAAAAACCCGCATGATGCACGGGGTATATGTAATACTTATTAATAATATATATTAAGAATATACAGAATTAATTTCAGAATTATCATGATATTATTTTTTAAAAAATAAATATTATTTATATTTAACAAAAAAGTTATAAAAATTATTTTAAAATTAATATAAATTTTAAAAACTTACAATAATTTATTTTTAATGATTTTAAATTCGATTAATATGTAAAATTTTCAATAATAAATAATAATATGTAAATAAATATATTAAAATAATAAAAACCTAATTTAGGTGTATAATGTTAAGTAACAAAATTTAATTTGATAGTATAATTATGAATATAATAAAATACATTTAACATTTTTAATTCCTAATTTAGGAAGAATTATACTCCAACACTTTCCTTATAATAAATAATAATAATTATAATTTCAAATTAAGTACATTTTAAGGAAATTATGAATATATTAAAATAAATTTACCTTTTCAATTCTTAATTTAGGTAAAATTATACTCCAATGCTTTCTTGATAATAAATAATAATATATTTTTGAATTAATTAAGTATCAAAAGGCCTATGTGGGGCCAAAATCAACCACAACACGAGAGAGACTAAAACGTGATAAAAACAAAAGGAAAAAAATCCCTATTGCTTTAAAATTCTAAAAAGGGGGTAGATCAGGGAAAAAATCATTTCCCCTTTTATAGTTATAGATATTAAAAATAAAAAAATTTAGAAGCACGTAATCTAGATATAATATAAGTCATTAAACAAAATTGATAAACAAATTGATAAAGTACATGATTGCATGGATGAAAAACGGCCTACAAGATAAATATACTAAATAAATTGATGGCACGGGTCATTATTTACTTTTTTATTTTAATTCCAAATATTATTTATATATATTTTTAATAAAATTTTACAAGTGCCTGCTCGGAAATTGCAGGGTGATTACCTTGTTTACATCCAATTCTAATTGAATTAGATTTTTAGTGTAGACATATCATTAATATTTGTCAACTTCTTTATTCTTGCATGTAGCAGTACACAAGTACAGAACCATGTTTTGCGACTACGTCATAGGCAAGGTGATAATTGTCGGAAGCTGTAGCGGCGATAGTCCCGTTGATGAGAAGTACGAGCACTGTAACTACGCTTGCCTTGGTGGCACCGGGCGTGGATGGTGGTGAAGAGAAATTTCGTTTGGACTTCCAACATAGCACACACCACAATGGTCGCTTGTATACTATAACCTACAACAACATTGCCATGGTCAAAGTTTGGGAGATCAAGAATTCTTGGGCCCTTTCAGCCCCCAACCAAGCTCTACTCTTTAGGCCTCAAAAAGAGACTTGTAATAGTATCACAGACCTCTCTTAATTCAAAAGTTAACTCAAGGAAAAAAACTTTCCTATTATCTTATATACAAGTCACTAATATCATCTACAACCAATATAGGCTAAACCCAACAAGAACAAAACCACCGATACCAAGCCCGTGCATGAGGATAAACTCATTGTTGCCACCGTTAATCCATGACAGCCTCCTATGGATTGACGATACCAAACTATGCTATTTGGTGGAAGACCACACTCATGTCCCGAGGACGCCGCCATGTCTGTTGTTTTGGTGGAAGACATCAATGGTGACCTTATATGCCAAGTCCCGAGGCTGCCGCCATATCCGATGGGAGAGTGCAAGCAAGGGAAGGACTTGGGCGATTGTTGCTTGTTTCTGGGTAACGGTAAATCGACTGCTTTGTCACCTGTTCCCCCCACATCTTGCTTCAAAAAGAACTACGTATATTTCAACTTTGGGAGGATCCCAGTAGTTTGGGGAAGGGAAGACATGATCTTCTATAGCTTGGAAGATGGTAAATACCATTCGTTCCACCTGCGGCTTGAAATATTTGGCCGACCATCCCTTCTATCGTCCTCAAAGCGTTACATTCAGTCCGAACCTGCTACCATCATTTTGATACCCTAGGACTAGGGTTGCTAATTGAGCGAGCCAGCTCGTGAGCATTTAGCGTTCAGCTCGGCTTGACTCTGACTCGAAACTCGATATTTAAATGCTCGACTCGAACTCGAATCTTACGAGCCGAGCTTGAGCAAGGTCGTGTTCGACTCGACTCAACTCGGTTATAACTCGAACTCTGACTCGATAAAATAATATAATAATATATCGTATATATATTATATTATATTATATATATATATATATATATATAGCAATATAATAACAAAGAAGCAAAATAGTTGAGATGGTAAGTATTCACCTTCATGACTTCAAGGTTATGGGTTCAAACCACATTGGCCTCATTTTTAGTTAAGTGAAGTACTTTTGACTTTTAATCGAGCTGGTTTCGAGTTGGGCGAACGAGCTCACAAACATTAAACAGTTTAAGTATATTCGAGCTCGAGTCGAGCTCGAACACATAAAAGATATTCGAGTCGAACTCGAGCATGTATGTCCAAAACTCATTCGATCTCGAGTCGAGTTCGAACAAGTTTCGAACTATTCGAGTCGAGTTCAAACACATGTTGAGCTCGGCTCGCTCGCTCAATTAGCACCCCTACCTAGGACGCACACGAGGACCCACTCACCCCAATATCAACGGTCAGAAGTGGGTGCATTCCCATGTACGTGACCTTGATTAATTAGTGAGTACAATTTTTATTTTTTAATCCGAGGTTTAAAATATTCTTTACTTATTTTTAATAATTATTTATAAACACATGGAAAATTCATTATAATTTTTACTACTTTTTATGTGCCCATGATAAAAACAAAATTTACCAAATCTACTCATTGTTAGATTAGATTTTTCTATATGCACTACACTTTAATGAATATGTTCATAATAAGAATGGTTTAAAATTATATAATATTTAATTATTTAGTACTTTTGAATAACAAAAGGTATAATCGATCAATGGAATTGGTTAAAGCTATGATTTTAATAGAATGGAATCTATATATTCTGATTAAGAAAATGAGATTTAAATGTTGGCCTTTGATTAAAAGTACAAGATTTGACCCATCAAAATATAACAAAATTTTTTTTTATAACCTAATTCATTATTCAACAAGAATTTATTTATAAAAAATTCATTTACTCTCTTATTGATTCATTCACGGATCACACCGTACTAAAAACTTCATGAATCATAGTTTATACTCACCTTTCCTTGCAGATTTTTCTGCCCAAGCATGTACATTCAAAAACTATAACGTTATATATCAATCTTAATATATGTGTGTGTGTGTGATATATATATATATAGGGAGAAAAGGAGGCTGTAATGGAGCACAGCCATCTTGGCTGTGCTCCATTTTATTTATAGCTATTGGATTGAATCCAACGGCTGTAAATAAATCCTCCCCTACTCCCCCTTTCTCCCCACCCCAATTGCTGCGCCCGCCTCATCGCACCTCAATTTGGATGGAAGGTTGACGACGACAAGGGATGGTTGACGACAAGATGACGGCATCTAGGCAACTGGCTATGCCGAGGCCGGTAGCACTCCACGAAACAAAGCAGGGGCGGCGAACAGGGTAAGGGGAAGAGAAAGAAGGGAAAGGAATGGAAAGAGGAGCGGCGATGGCAACGCTGGCCGGCGATGGTGTAGGTGACAACAGGCGGCGGTCGGCAACGGTCAGGCTGGAGCGGCAAAAATAGAGGAGGGGACGATCGTCGGGGGAAAAATGACTTGATGGCAATTTCATAATGAAAACTTGACTCGCTCCCGACTCGAGTCAATATTACGAAATATATCCCAAAAAATATAAAAAATACAGTAAAATAACATAACAAAAAATAATCTAGTTCTAATGGATTATTTTATTTTATGGTATTTTACTCTATTTTTTTCATATTTTTCGAATTTTATTTCGTAATATTGACACGAGTCGGGATCGAGTTAAGTTTTTATTTTAAAACTACCACTCTCAAAAAATATGAAAAATAGGGTAAAATACCATAAAATGAAATAATCCATTAGAATTCAATTATTTTATTTTTTGTCATTTTCCTGAATTTTTAAATATTTTTTGGGATTTATTCCGTAATATTGACTCGAGTTGGGGCCGAGTCAAATTTTTATTACAAAAGTACCCCTGCCCCTTTCTTTCCCAACTTGTGTCAATATTATGAAGTAAATCTCAAAAAATATGAAAAAAATAGATTAAAATACCATAAGATAAAACAATCCATTAGAACTCGATTATTTTATTTTATGGTATTTTATTATATTTTTATATTTTTCAAGATATATTTAATAATATTGACACAAGTCAGGAGCGAGTAAACTTTTAATTATGAAACTGCCTCTGCCCATTTCCTCCTCCCTCCCCTGTTTTGCCGGCGACTCTGTTTTTTCAACCCTGTTTTGCTGCTCCACCTGACCGTTGACCCCGCCCGCCTGCGCCCTCTTAACACCCCCATCCACCCCCACCCACCCACCCACCCATGCACCCCCCGCTACCATCCCGACTCTTCCCCAGGCCTGGACGGTGCTTGCCCGGGGTCACCGTGACAACGAGACAACGTCGTAGCTCCCCACCACCACTGCCAATGTGGCCTCGCCTGCCATCTCTTGACAATGCGCCTCCGTCGTGGGGCACGACGGTGAGGGAGATTGTCAACGGCAAAATAGGGGGGCGGGGTGGCAAACCGGCCAGGGGGAGGAGGCGGGGCTGTGCGAATAATGGTGCGGGGACTAGGGGCAGCGTCGGGGATGGGACGAGGAATGCGGTGGGGGGAAGGGGGACGAGGGGTGTGGCAGTGGGGGATGACGGTCGGGCCGACAAGCTTGAGGAGGAGAAGAGGGGTGGGGGTGTAGGAAGGGTGGGGGTGGGGAGGTTTATTTCCAGGCGTTGGATTGAATCCAACGGCCGGAAAGATGCAACAGAGCCAAGATGGCTGTGTTGCATCACAGCCTCCTCACCCTCTCTCTCTCTCTCTCTCTCTCTCTCTCTCTTTATATATATATATATATATATATATATACACCCATTAATGGTGAACCGCGTAGAGTTGTTTCTACGTGAACACCTTACATGGTGAGTCGTTATTTCATATTTGGCACTCCTATATTTTGTACCACATTGCAATTTGTTTTAAAAAATATATTTTATGTGTAATAATTTTTTATGGGTATCGTGAAAAAAATCATTGTATTTGTTTCATGTAGTTTCCCCTCGATCGGATTCTTTTAAATCAATTCAAGAAACACCTTGTCTTTATCATCTTTCTAAACAATTTCTTCAATAACTTTTTTCACAAAAAACATTATTCAACTATTTATAATTAATTTTGTTCTTTCATGTTTAAAACTATAAAGAATTTTTAAATATTTCCCTTATTAAATTTCTAAAGTTTGTTAATCCTATATAAAGCAGAGATGGGTATGGAGGACCGAGTGACTGTGTTCAAAGTGTCTCCAACCGAATTTGATTGACCGATTAGCGATCGAATGAAAACAAATCAAACCTGGGTTGAAAAAATCGGCTCATTTCATTTAGAATCGACCGATTCTGAACGGCAGCGGGGAGGCGGTAAGGGCGGCAACGGGCAACCAGGGGGGGCAATGGCGGCGGGGGACGGGGCGGTGACGGGGCAACAGGGGACGAGGCGGGGGCGGTGGGGGTGGGGCGCGGCCCCGATCGGGGGAGGGAAGATGGGCGGCACTGGGGAGAGAGAAGGGGGGATGAAATAACAGTGGCATTGTCTTAATGAAAAGTTTTGTTGACTCCGACTTGAGTAAAAAGTAATAACTAAATGCAAATAATTTTAAAAAATCCAAAAAATTATAGAAAAATATCATAAAATATAATAAATATTATAACATAAAAATGACATCAGAATGACATGTTCTATAACTAATAACCCATCAATTTTGACAAAGTTAAAATTTTTGTATAAGACCGATTTGGACCGATTCAACTGAACCGATTTAGACCGATTCGATCCTATTCAGTGACTCCCTCGAAAACCGATTCCGATTCCGATTCCGATTTTTGCAACTATGAATCAAACATGGATATTTCTTCATCTAAATAACTGATCGAGCAACCAAAAAAATTATAAATTGATGATATAAATGATAATTTTAAAGTTTATTACCAAATTATCATTGATAATTATTAAATTTAAAGCACGCGCAATCATACTTTTTGATTTTTTTCATTCTAATATAATATTTCTCTATTCAAATAGTTTTTTAAAAAGTGATTTTATTTTTTATGAAAATTGACATGAGAGAAATTAATAAAAATAAATAAAAAAGATAATGAATATATAAGTAGGATATTAATTGTTGGTGAGAAAAATTAACATTATTCATGAAAAAAATGATTACAAAATTTTAATAAATGTGAGATAAAAAAATTGATACACTAACCGAATTTTTACCGTGTCTAACCTTGACCGACTTGACCAAAGAAGTTTAATCGTGGCAACTGACTTTTGCGCGAGGTTACTCTTTTTTAATCCTTTAGTGATTTTAAAAAAAATAAGAGAAAGCATGATCTAGGAAAAAATATGATCGATACACAAGAACAACATATTAGGAATACAAATGTGGAGCAGAGTTTAAAAATTCAAGATTCAAATCAAACTAGGCCATGCCATCAAGTAGAGTCGAATTATAGTCAATTCTAAGCCAACTTGTAGTCATTAATTCATATTATTTTTTTCAATTGAGGAAATTAAATGTTATATGAAATTATATATATTGTTCCTCGATTCTTGAAATTGATAAATATAATATATATTCTTACTAATGATCTAACTAAATTTTTAAAAAATTAATATATTTAGTAATTTTTATTACTTGACTCAAGACCATTAAATCTGTCAATAGAGAGGTATCTATTGAGTTTGATTCGGGAAGTTATAGAATAAAATTGACTTTGAGCATTTTTCGAGTAAAAAGAAAAGGGTTTTAAAATGGTGCAATCGATTGTAGCATCAATTGAATATTTATCTCGAGTCAAAATTATCTAACTCCTTTTTTTTAAGACAACTTACTGTTTTGGTTTGAATATACATACCTATACATATTATATTGGTGAAAAGAGCAAAATCACACTAATCTAAGCCTTTTTGTAGAAAATGTTGCTCCCTTGAATATATATATATATATATATATATATATATATATATATATATAGGGCAGCACTCCTATGCGCTGACGATTTTTCCAACACAGGTAGCGCACAAGCACTCCTAGCCATTTAATAGAAATCCACCAGCATCGCCAGCTGACCAATGCTGTCGTTGCCTCGCCACCGCCGACAACTATCAGGAAACAAAGGAAGCGACCAACATAGGGGGCCAAGCAATCAGGCTGCGGGCGGCGAAGGAGATGGAGGGGCAGCAGATTTCGGGGGGGGGGGGGGGAGGGGGGGGGTGGCGCATGTCACGTTCGAGGTGGAACAAGAGCGGGCATGACTGGGGCAGCGGTGACGGCACGGGGAGGGAGAAGGAATGGTCCAGGCCGATGTCATGCCGAAGGCCGTGGAGGAGGTCAGGGGAGTAGATGGCAAGGAAGAGCTTAGCAAAACACAGTGGCCAGGAGTGGCTGTGCACTGCCTCCATTGGAAAAATGGGCAGCGCACAAGAGTGCTACCATATATATATATATATATATATACACACCCATTAATAATTAATGGTGTGCCGTGTAGAGTCGTTTCTAAGTGTACAGCTTACATGGTGAGTTGCGATTTCATATTTGGTACGCCAATATTTTGTACCACTTGCTGGCACAATATTAACAAGAAATGTCTAAGACGTAGAATCGTAGACATTGCAGTTTGTTTTAAAAAATATATTTTGTGTGTAATAATTTTTTATGGGTATCGTGAAAAAAGTCATTGTATTAGTTTCATGTAGTTTCCCTCGACGGAAACTTTCTTTTACAAAAAACATTATTCAACTATTTTTAATTATTTTTGTTCTTTCATGTTGAAATCTATAAGGAATTTTTAAATATTTCCCATATTAAATTTATAAAGTTTGTTAATCCTATCTAAAGTAGGGGTGGGTATGAAGGACCGAGTGACCGTGCCCGAAGTGTGTCCTAACAAAATTTGACTAACCCCAACCTTTTCGTCTAAGTTTATCTAGCTGGACATAGACCATGACTTGCCCGACGTTCGACAGACTAACACCAACCCCCTAACCTAAAGTACGAAAATATGTTATTTTTTCTATTTTTTTAATTTTCTAATATTTTTGCCATTTCCTTATCATCATTTTTGCCAAGCAAATTTTCCTATCATCTTTGTATTCAATTCCTTCAATAATTTTTTTTAAAAAAAGACACTATTTTTTACATTTTTTTTGTTCTTTTATGTTCCTTTTTATTTCTATAATATTTGTTATAATTGAAGTTTAAATATAAAATTTTGTATGTTTGTGTAACAAAATTATTTTTATTTAATCATGTCTAAAATTTTGTCGTTTTATTATGATTATTTTAGTATTATTTAAAAAACTCAAAAATCATTGAAAAAAATATATTTTAACGAATACAGTTGTAAAATATTTTCATTTTCTTTTATCACTACTCTGTATTATACCGTGCGTGCATTGCGCAAGTGTTTTCGCTTGTTTATCTTATAAGGCAACATAGTCATATTTATCCATTTTTCACAAACTTATAGCTTATCTTCGACATGTATTTTATATTTTTTAATTTTTCATGTATAAGATGGATAGATTAAGTATCAAAGTCAAAAAATATCTACTTTGTTTAATTTGTAAAAATAAATATTGAAATATTTTTATCTCGTACTAGGTAAACAACATTTAACATGAGTGACAATGGCAACTCCATTGAGGAGCTAATTTACAAGGTCGCTTGGAAGAAATCCATGAGTAATAAACGTAGTGTAGGATAACAATTCTATGAAAAGACAAATACCCCAAAAATACAAAATCAAGTGCAAATGTACTGTAAGACTAGTTTCTTTTACCCCCATTTGACTTGTAGGTAATCCAAAGTGAACGAGTAGAGGAGGTATACAAGGCCAATCCACAAACGGAATTGTCTGGAACGACCCATCTTCTAAACTGTAGGCGATCATGAAACTAAGAAGTGAGAAATATATGCAGTTTCTCCAAAAACCAGACCCCGAGGTCTTTACAATTCCATGTCTTTATGATTCTACATGAAGTTATTCTAAGAGGTACGAGGAATTCAAGTAGAATTGTGGAAGACGAGGAATATTTAGTATTTGGCTCCTCATATCTATAAGGCTGGTTTTCTTTCTAGTTTCACTGTGAGGTATAGTGAGGCTCTCCCTCTCTCTCTTAGAGGAGGGAGAGCCTCTCCTCATGGTGTACAATCTTTGTCCGATGTGTGATCTCCTTAAGGGGAGATTATTGAAGTTTGTGTTCTCAATTGGATGTATTATTGAGGTTTGTGTTCTCAATTGGATGTATTATTGAGGTTTGTGTTCCTAATTGGATGTGTATGCCAGTTTGAGATTATTGAGATTTGTATTTCCAATTGGATGTGCATCTCAATTGGAGATTATTAAGGTTGAGTATTCCCAATTATTGAGGTTGAGTGTTCCCAATTGGATGTGTATCCCATTTGGAGATTATTGTAGTTGCAGATCTAGACAACGTCACCATTGGTGGTGCATGTGGGAGAAGAAAAGGTTACCATTGGTGGTGCATGTGGGAAAAGAAAGAGAAATTGTTCGTTGTGAGGAGAAGACATAGACTTTGGGTTCTTCGGCAAAACCAACTGTAGTTAATTTCTTATCCTTCTTTACCTTTTATCTACGGTTTGTAATGTGGGGTAGTTATACCCATCTCATATATTTGGTTGTGGTTTTTCTTTTATTGGAAAGTTTTCACTTTAGTTTTGTGTGTCTATCTATCTTTTATCCTTTATTGGTCTGCCTTATTAAAACATACGTGTGGTTCATGGAGGTTTTGGAATTATGTGTTTAAAATCCTAACATGAGGAACAAGGACAGAGCCGTGGATGCGTATTTGCCCAGGAACAAGCAACAATCGCCCAAGTCCATTTCCCCATTGTCAGCCATCCTTGAGTTTAACAACAATAAATATGTCCTCCCTCTCTTCCTCATCGGTATTGTCTTTTACGCTTGTATTAACACTCCTATAACCTCACCACTAACTTCAGCAAGAAAGGATTGTTAGCTGTGGAATTGGAAGCATCGGATTGGAGAGAACGAAATCGTCGTCTTTTGAACTGGGTTCATGCTCCAAACTTCAACGCTCGCCACATCGGAGGAGACACCATACAAGCAGCCGTGGCTGTGTGCGATGTCTGTGAGTTCGTACTGAGGCCTTCCCATCGTCCAAGCTTCATCACAGCCAGGTTTCACAAAGGCCAGCCCGGTCGAGGACCATCGCCACCACCGTGCAATCCCGAAGAACCGTCTCTCTATTCCCTCCGGCAACTGAAGTGGGAATGCTCGGCCAGTGCTACAGTCACGAAGTTGCGAACGTCAGAGTCGTTATCGGTCGCCTCGAGGAGCAAGAGCTTCGGAAAGGGGAGGGAGGACATGCCCATCACGATTGTTGGGCATAGTCTTAACATTGGTGCTTGAGGAGGAGGGATCTCCACGACTGGCAACATTGCCCAACATAACAAGATCGGAGACATCGGCCGACATCCAGCCGGCGAGGAGGTATATGACGTCCAATGGGACGTCGGGCCAGACGCCGGCCATGGCTTCCTTCTCCTCGCGAGAAAAACCCTACTGTTGCTTTTAAACTTCAAGTGTAACCTAGCTCTAGTATGCTCGTACATCCAATTCTTTGTGTTTTTTGCTCAAAACCAACCTATATCGACTCTCATCTACTCTTTATCAATCCCCACATGTTATTTTGAATAATTTTATATTAGATGATTATATTTTAAAAACAGATAATTTTTATTAAAATTAAATATATATTCATTATTTTAATTAAAATAACAATTTTTTGAATTTAATTTTGTATTATTATTAATATATACTAATAATTTTTACATTTTGGATAATCTTCTTTTATTAATAAAAGAAGATAATTAAGTCGCTTTCGGTTTAAGAAAGTAGGAGATTTAACCAATTTAATTTTAACAAATAAAAAATATAAATCAAATTATTATAGTTTATTTCCCCTCTCAATTAAAGTATATCTTTGAGATTGTAGTCTATATCTAATTTGATATCACATTATTATAACTTATATTATTATTTAACAAGTGTTATTCATAAGATTTAAATCTATCTCCAAGATTGGGCACGGGGGACATCTTTCCTAGCTATTACTAAAATGGGAATAACAAGTATCTCTCAATCAAACTAGGAAATTCAACAAATTAAAATACAACAAAATAGTAAAAAAAATCAAATTTGTTTAGTCTATCTCCTCATTTAATTAGGGCATTTCTTTAAAATTAAAATTTATCTCTCAAAATATCAGATCATTAGATTTCATCTTATTATTCAGTAAGGATGAGTCTCTGATATTTGTTGTGTGATGATCTTGCCTAGTATTAACGAAATGAGAACTAAAATCGCACTATAATGAAAGTATGAAATTCAACCAATTAAAATACAATAAAATAAGAATAATTTATTAAATTATTATAATATATCTTTAAGTTCAATTATTTTTCTAAAAAATTAATGCTTATCACCTCCTCGTAATTAAATTATATCGCTAACATATGTTGCAACTGGCATGGCATCTATGCGTCGTTATTTGTAAAATTTCGTTTTATATATAATGCACTTCAACATATACTAATTATACGCCAGTTATGAACTCTAAAGAAATTGATAAATTTAACTTTAATATTTACACTCTTATTACTAGAATTACTTATTGATAGACACTTCATTTAGGAGTCTTATATATTTTATTTTTATAGGCTCATAAATATCTACTTGATTATTAATTTGTATTCATTTATTTATACATTTATTTATTATTATTTCTTCTAAAAGACCTTGGAGTATGATTTGAAATCTTTAAAAATACTCAATAGTGTTTAATTATTATAGTTTTACTACAGTAGATATTTTTATTTTTATCTTTACACCTACTGATTTCTACTTATTTCACACATCAAGTCATAATTATTTCTCAGTTATTTTTAATATTATTATATAACCATTATATTCTAAAAGTAGATATTTTTAGATTCCTGCTTTTTTCAAAGGGTTCAAAACTTTAAGAGTTTTATACAAACCTCTTTGCACCATTTTACATTTGATCCATATATCATTAATTTTTACCAAATGAGGTGTATAGTGTCTTAAATTATTATTAAAAAACCAAATCATAGAAACATATAAAATTTTTCAATAAATATTTTCACTAAATGATATTAAGACAATAAATTTGAGCAGTAACTTAAGTATTTCCTATGAGAGAATTATAGTTCTAAGTGAAAATACCAAACATTTCTCACTAAATCCGTAAAATTGTAACTATATAATCTTCCACCACTAACATTTTAGTGAAAAACTCAATTGGGTATTCTAATTATTTTATCAATTTTATATTTCATGAAAAGAATTTCTAGATTAATTTTATGTGTCACTTTTGCATAGTTTGCCTTATTATTAACGAGAATAGGGGAATGCTTTTCAATGTAACAAAATTTCCCTAAGATTAAATTTCCCAAAGAAAAGCTGTGGATGACCGTCTAGATCTGGTTGCTTAGCATAGACCATCTAGAAGAAGCCAAATTTAGTCCCAAGAATAAAATTATTGACCCCGTCGGGTAAGTACGCCATCCTTTTGTATATGGTCTCCAGTTTGATTCCAATGAGCGGGAAGCTCTCAACCCTGGGCGTTGTGGTGTGAGCGAAAATTTATTGCCGTCCAAAAAATTGCTTGCGGAAGAAACAAAGAATTTCATAACCAATCAAATAAAGCAAAACAAAACACACCAGAATCAAAACACATCGACATCTTCACCTCTTACATCAAGGCAGAAAAATAATTAATAGGGCAAAAAATTTTCTGTAACCTATCATCCATTGTTAATGAACAATATGCTTGCCTATCAATTTGGCATGAGGTCACAGACCCCAATCCAAAATACTAATGACTAACACTGGTAATTGTGGACGACGCGTATCCCAATCTTGCCCACACTGGTGAACACTCGGCTTTCCTAGTCATTTATAGAATGCCCAAAATATTTATAAAGACATTCATGAAACAAAGTATTCATGTTGGTCTGTTTGGCCCGTGTGCAGCTAGCTTTTGAAGGAGGGATACTAGTTTGTCAGCAAGATAAGATCTTCAGTTAAGTCCTCCATTGATATGAGAAATTCTTATGATGAAATTTTTATAAGGAGGAAAGGTTGTAAAACCCAGCTTAGGGTTAGGGTTTTACCTGCTTGTAGTTTTACTCGGTTCAGGCTAGTATCGAGTCAATTTGAGCGAGCTCGAGTAAGACTAGTTTTCAGATCATGAGTATAGGGCTTAGATAACCGTATGAGTATATTATGGTGGTTGAGTATGCCTAACATGCAACTACTAGCTTCAGTTAGGCTACAGCAGAACGTGTGTTATTAGTGTATACATGATGTGGCACTCTCAATCCGGCTAGCTCGCGAATTGAACTGGAACGTCATGGGTCTCCAGTGGATTTAGTCTTGGCATCTTACAATGGAAGATGTCAATCGCTATCCATAGATGAATGTACGGAACCCTAACATGTTACTGCATGGATGACATGACAACAAGTTTCATGCTAAAAATAATAACAATAAAATCGATAAAAATTTCGAAAATTAAATGGACATAATCTCCCTTAAAAATTCAATTAGGGGTCACCATGTTAAATCAACATGTATAAACATATAAATCCATATACATTCATTGCAACATATTTTTCACATAAACATTTAATTTAGCCACATCAAAATATTGAATGTGTTAGGTCTTAACCCACCTAGTCATTCTATTCACATTTCCACATTTATCATTCAGTATGCACACTAATATATATTTTAGATCCTCTTATCACTATCCATTTCTATATACCAAAATTTTCATCATATCATCTTTATATAATGCAATTTCATTACAAGCATTTCATTTTCATAATGACAAAACAAAACAACCAAAATAGGCAAAATAACCATTCGGTCGGCGAGCATGGGCGTGCGTGTTCAAGGTAGGTCTCCTCTGTCAAAGATGGCGTATCCACTATTTAATCCTCACCTAGATATATATAAAAGAAACGTCAAGTAACGAATGTTACTGGTCAAAAAATATAACTACATAGCAAACTAGCAAATGAGAGCTGACCCTCATTTTGTAGAAAAATATTTATTTAGTTCTCGTGAACACTCTTAAGGGCTCTATTGAGGAGCCACCGAGCTGAAGACCCGATAGTGTCCAGAACTAACTAGTCTGATGCCTCTCTCTGCATTTTCTCATTTTCCTGGTCCCTTGGGACTACAAGTATATCCTAAATCCTTTCATTTCTTCAATAATCCTCCAGGCATTAAGCACGAAAGCTGAGTACTCTCAAGCTATCGCCTTAAATACCCTTTGAATAGTACCCGTAAACCTTCACATTTATTTGGGTGCGAGGAACTTAAAACGGGAGTTGCCAAGATCCCTCGGGAATAGAACAGCTCTGTTACTAATCCACAGTGCGCTTTGACTGGCACGTGTACCCTGGTACGTGCAAGTCACTTTTCTCATCTTTCATCTCATTGAAAACTCGATAAAACTATATTTAGGTCTGGGAAGGGATTTGTACAATATGCTTAAAGGCAAATTTTGGTGGATCTTATTTTTCGAAATCAAACTCGAGGGATCTCATTTTCGAGGGTTATTAATCTGGAAAATAGATTGATTAAATAATCTATGTTAAGTGGGATTCGATAAAATGCCACTTAACCCGTCCCACAAGTAATAAAACAAACATATAATGGAATAGAGTGTAAAACATGGAACGCACCCTAAACGAACCTGGCAGAAACTCCAAGCGTGTTCCCACGCCTAACCGGCAAATTCCTACTCCATATGTACACATCAAATCTATAAGCTAACGCTAGCTAACTGGATGATGCATCAAACTCATCATAAACATCACACTCACAATACAATCATCATCCATCAAACAATCAACAATCCTCATCACAACAAAAATATCCCTAGCTCATCCTATTCATACAGATTTTATTATGTTTTTCTAAGTTACATTGCAATCAATTAGAATGCTCAGATTTAATTTACCTACTTAGATCATTAGTATTCGTTCAATATCAATCAAATCATGCAAATCATCACTTCAATCATAATTAGGAATTCATCACAACAAATAATCAATCCTAACATACCATGCTATCAATCATCAATTTTAAATAATTAAATCAGAGGTTATTATACCTCGTGTTGTTGGCAACAATGATCGACGACAATCGACAAGTTGTTAGGGTTTGGTCACGTGTTTCAGAACTTGAATTCGGCACTCAGTGGCATCTAAAGTTCAATCGGGTTCAACAGGATGAGTTTGGTGGAAGATTTAGCAAATTCCAGCAAATCCGATTTTTCAGTGATTTCTAGCAGTTTTTCAGCAACTGTTGCCAGCGGTAGCTAATCGGCGGGATGGTAGTGGTATGGGGTAACGTTGGCACCGGCTTGGCAAGCCTGATGTATCTACAATGTCGACGAGGTCGGCGGAGGCGGTAGCTCACTGAAAAATGGCAAAACAAGGGCGGTCAGCGATGGGGTGAAGAGATCTAGTTGGGATGGGCGGCGTTGGTCTCCGCTTCGGTCGGGGAAGGTTGTGGGAGGGTCGACGACGTCGAGACCGCGATGGGATCAGTGACGGGCAATGGTGCCCTAACGAGAGATCGCTTGAGTGGCAGCCTTTGGCATGTCTCGAAGGCAGCACATGCGGTGGATGGATGGTGAGGTCGTTGGAACGGAGACAGTGGTGGCGGTGGAGCAGCGCAGATGGTAGTGGAATGGCATTGGGACGGGCGGCGCTAGGGCACGGTGATTCGATGTTGTTAAGTCCGGGTGGCGGTCGGGAATGCTTAGGGTGGCACTACGGTTCTAAGTGGCGTCAATTGGCGGAGGTGTGGCTATAGGAGATGGTGTCAGTGACGCAAATTGTGATGGCGTTCAGGTTTGGGGAGGAGAAAAGGTCGGGTGATGGCAGTGGCAATTTCGTTAATAAAACTTGACTCAACTCCGACTCGGGTCAAAAATAATAACTAACCCGTAATAAATCCTTAAAAAATTCAAACAAAATAGGGAAAATCTCATAAAATATAATACACACAGTAACACAACAATGACATGTTTTTTGTGACTCAACTAAATTGATGAAGAAGATGAGAATGAGAGTAGAAAAAATACATGTATGTCGCAATGAGTGCATGTTGTTTTATAAAGACAATACTCGGTTACAAGAGTGTCTAAACTGCAATGCTCCAAGATATATAGCAGCAAAGGAAGTTAGTTGTCAGGAGAAAGGCATGACCACTTAAGTATTGCTATATTTTCCTATTATTCCAAGATTATAAAGATTATTCCTGTCGTGAAAGACCGTCGAAAACACATCTAGGCATGCACTAAATCTCTAGGGGCAATGATTCACCCTTCACATAGTGAGGCATGAAAATATTTTTATAAGTGTCCCCCTCATTTTCTTAAGATCCACACAATGTAAGATTTGGCTTGTCGGTGGGCATAAAAGTCATGATTGTCATGTTTGCTTCGATAGGATTATGTATATCACCTTTTGCGATCTAATTCCTACCCCTTTTGGAATGCAATGATAGAGTTGTGTCACTTTTTGAGAGACATCACATTAACAATGTTAGTGGTCGAACATTGTGAGTAATTAGAAGACGGCGTCCCGCTAATACTTTCCAAGTTAAAAAATTCTACCGCTGAGCTTTTTATTTGATGAAGCATCTACCTATTCACTTGGCTTTTGAGGTTTGCGTATCTGGGTCACATCATTATAGATGGATGTATCCTTTTGAGAGATTTATTTAATATTTAAAAAGAAAAGTATCAAACAAGGCGTATTTCGAGGGTTCAACACGTTTTTTATTTTATATTAAAGATTATTTGTTGCAAATGTCAAACATCAACATGTGACATCTCTGACTAAGATTTATTAAAATATAGGGATTCTGCTTTTGTAAGATGGTTACACGATTATGTAAGTAATTTAAAAATGTAGTAGACAATTTTCATACAAATTGTAAAACTTTATTATTAAAAATGTTATTTCTTACTTATTGGTTTATGCAAATAATGGATTTCGCATTGATAATTGTATTTGCACCTATTTTTATGGTTCATCTCTAAACGTTAGACATTTTAAAAGATATTACACAAATAGTTATAAATTTTGAATCAACATGTATAACAACCTTCACAGATATCATTAAGTGGGGTTTGTGTTAGAAGTTGTGTGTAGCCTGAAGAATCAGATTACTATAAAATCTTCCTCAACGTGTATAAGTTGCATTATAGTGAAGATACCATTGTATTGTCTAAGTGCCACTCGCTTGACAGAACTAGAGGTGTACAAGTTGTACATCCTCATAGTTTAGTTGAAGTTAAATATGACAATATATTAGAGTCTTCATATGTATTCATTATAGCCTCTCAAGCCCAACAGGTGTAGTATTTGTCTTACCCATCTAAGCACTGTGAAAGACGTCAATGGGGGGGGGCGCAGCTTGTAAACTAAGACTTAATTTGCCATGCATATGTCAAATGGGGACTTATAAGCAAATGAAGAAGTGGATAACGTGTATCAAGATGATCATTCACAAACAAGTAGCCCGCAACTTGATAATGGTCCTGAAATAACACCTCTTTCACTTGCTAATTCGGATATACATAAGTAGACATTGAAGAATTGTATGTTTCGCAATAAAGTAGATATGAAGAGACATTGTAATTGTTCGATGTGAAAAAGAATTTCATAATTATTGTTTTTTGGTTGTATAAATGGCTAGTGGTCGATCCTCAATTCGGCATGGGAGCGGGATCTTGATCCCGTGACAAGGGTCTCAAGGGTGAGCATGCCCCTACACCTTCACTGGGCGATGATGTAGAGGAGCCTCATGAAGATGCCACCAACCAAGCAGGTAATTCTCGACCGTCTTTAAAACCAAACAGACCACATGCGCTGAGTACGTCAGTATCTTCAGAAGACTTGTTTCATTCAATTACCTGGTGGTAATGTTTTCATATTCTTAATCTAATATTGTGATTTTAATTTTGATGAAAATCTAGTATGAATATGTTTTAATTATATTGTGAATTTTACAAACTTTTTTATCCGAGTATGCCCAGAAAAATTAGTGTCACCATTAGGGGCAAGTTCTATGGAGCATATCGAAGGTGGACTGACATCCCTCCTAATATCAGGGATATATGGTGCAGAGAGAGGATGGTCAATTACAAGAACATTCAAATTTTATCATTTAAGCATGTAAAAATATTTTACATACTCTGTAATGTTATTTAATTTATTTTTAAGCGAAATATACCTGAAGGTCGGATGATGAGCTACGGGCGCCAGCTACCTTCTTTGAGGCAGCACCCAAATTATATAAGGCGATGATGAAGAAAGTGAGAGATGCAACACTCAAAAAGATGGACACAATAGACCTTACAGACCGTGTGGAGGAAGGTCGACATGCTTAGATTTAGTCGGACATCTAGGAACATCTCATCTAGAGGAAGGTCGACATGCTTAGATTCACTCAGACATCTTGGAACATCTCATCCAGGATCACTGGCTACTGATAGATTCTGGGAGCTATCAGATAAGAATAAGGAAAATCGGATGACGGAGAAAGACCGTGAAACTACTTGTCATGTTTGTGGATATATTAGTTTAGAGATCCATGAAAGACGCTTGGTATAAATACTTTTCTTTCATTATTTTGTCTAACATTTGATTAGGTTGTAAATTATTTAAGTTCTTTCGCAATCCAGGAGAAACAAATGAAAGGCCATATCTCTTGGTCAATTTTGTTTGACCACACACACCGGATGGGCAAAGGAAAGGTTGCATATGCCGGTAAGAAGTTAGAGGCTATAGCGGTAAATTTTCAAATTTTATTTTATTTCTGCTTATTTCCAAATTTATAATCATACTCCAAGTAATATAGCAGATCTTATCTCAATTAAATTAGCTCAAATTCAACTTGCTCAAGTACTAATCACCGGACTCAAGACTTGATTGAAAATTCAAACATGTCGGAGTGAATTGATGATCAATGAGAAGCAAAAATGTTCCTATCAAGGAGAAGCGTCTGCGTTGTTTTTGTTTTGCACCCTTGTGAAGACTTTACATTTCCTGCTTGTTGAATGTCAAATTATTTTGTAAAATAATTTTTTTGAAATAGTAATTCTATATTTTTTGTACTATTTGCAAAATATTTAGTTGTTTGCACCCGTTTAAGTAACGAAAAAACATGAGTTGGAGGAACTTCTATATTATCTTTGTTTTGCAGGAAAAGAGATCATGTGAAGACCAAACATTTATTGCTTGATGAATGAGATATAAATGTCTGATGTTTGTGTGAAATATAGATCATGAAATTATGAAATCTGAAATGTGAATTCTGTACAGGAGTAAAATTTTCCAAAAGTTTAATATGCAAGGGAGACTCCAAATTTTCCTTAGAATTATACACTTTATAATGATTTCATTAACAAATTTTAAATATATCAAGCTTCTTTATATGTTCTCTCATATGACATTATCATTTTATGCATGTTTTCGATATTAAAAACTGCTAAATGGTCTGTACTAATTACTATCATTGTTCCAGGCTATATACCGGGAGCATATAGAGCTCACATATACTATTGATCCTTCTAGCCAGCTGTTGGTCGTCGACCCGGTGGCATACCTATATGCGATCGGAGAACCAAACAAGGATCAGTATTATGGATTAGGAACTGCATTGGCGACAGTATGTCACGGTCCTCCCAAGTCATGTGGATCCATTTATTATCATGTCAAGGATGCTAGGTTTGATGCTGGTACGATGAGTCAAACTTCTCAGCCGGATGAGTCTTTCCTCCGCTGGCTCGAGGATTTAGAGCCCCAAGAGCATGATAGACATGTAGAGATCATGAGATGAGGGCGGATGCTGAGGCTCACGACTACCAACTTACCCAGTTGCTTGATGAGAAAGACCAGCGACTAAGGGATGAGGCTTAGAGCAGAGATAATCGTCTTGTCCACTCCATTATTGATGCTATGGACAAGTAGATGCTTCGTATGTTTTCTTAGTGTAGAGATTAGTGTCGTGGCCCTTTTGATTATGATGATGATATGTCACATCATGATCCTCCCGCCCCTCCCTTGGTCTAGATATAAGATTTTCTTTATATTATACATTCAATTTATATTTTATATATGACATTTTATATTTTATTAAATTTTAGATTTAAATTTTATTATATATTTGTATTTAGATTTTGTCATCGTATTTATTTATTTATTATATTTTATTAATAAATAGGTCATTTAAAAGCAAAAAATAACAAATATTATAAATATTTTCAGGTTATTTTGCGACTGGGTGACAACCGATATGCGGCTGTTTTGTGGCGGTATTTGCAACCGGTGCTACTTGCAAACATTTATGGACCAGAAAAATCAATCAAGAACCAAATTTGAAACTTTATTTACAGCTGGAAATTCGCAAGCTTACATCCAATGTAAATGGAACGCAACACCAGCAAAAATTTCAAAGTAAAATTTTCCGAAACAAAAATCGATTCTTAAGTAGTGAATCGGGCTTGCCCAGATACGAATTGGACCAACCCTACACGTCCTATGATAATAAACATGCAAAGAGTTAAAGATGGCTTCACTCTTGAATTGAAAATACAATTATGTCAAACTGGGAGACAATGGCAAGTTAGTCTTTTCCATTTATTTATTTTCTTTCCCAAAGCCATCCACAGAAACAAGTTTGAGAAAAATCAAGTTGAAACTTTCAAACCCATTCGTTTAATTTTACATTTTTTTCAATGATTAAAAGTCTGAATATATTAACTACACATAGGATTAAACAATGCATTTAATCGATACACGCTATTATATATTTGATTGACACATGCAAACAACAACACGTTATTATACATTAGATATGAGATTATTATAGTTTATCTTAGTACATGGGGCCACGTCTTGTCTAGTACGTCAAAATCCATTAATATTCTTTGATTTGAAAAACAATAAATATACACCCAAGCCAAAACAGGATAACCACAATTTATTGGCCATCTTTTTAATTTTATTGTTTGGTTTGCATACATACTATTATCACATCAGCAGACGGCCCAATCAGGCAATTCCTTGGCAAAAAATTATCCCTGAGCGTTGTGGTGTGAGTGAAAATTTATCGCAGATCAAAACATGGTTTGCCGAAGCAACAAGGGACTTCACAACCAGTAAAATAAAGCAAAACAAAACACACCAGAATCACAAGCACACATCGGCATCATCACCTCATGCATCTTGACAGAATCCTAATGACAAATTAAACCGTGACAAGCACTTGTAAATGTGGACGATGTCTATCCTAATCGTGGCACGCAGATGAACATTCCTTTACATATCTAGAATGCCCAAAATATTTCAAAAGATATTAACGAAACAAGTACTAAAAATCATATTTTTAAGCACTGACTTGAGGGTTTCCCATATGAGTTCATCTAACAAAGTATGAGCTGCTTGCTAATGCTCTAAACTTGCATTTCGTTTCTGCTCGCCAATGTCAGTGTTCTTTCCAAAGAAAACGTAGGATACCTAATTCTCCAGCTACCAACATGCGACAGAGTCCAAAAAGAAAACAAAAGGCGATTCAGATGAAGTGTAAAGCTAGTTTATCTCATCATTGCAAGGACTGAATGTGACCCAAAGTGATGGAGAAGGGGGCTGTGAGGCTGATCCTCCAAGGGAAAATGGCTTGTACATCCCATCTTCCAAGCTGTAAATGCTCATGTCGTTCCTTCCAATTTCGACTTCCAAGTAACGACTGTGGGTGAAATATATACAATTCCTCTGAAATCCAGAACTTGGAGGAACAGGTGACAGAGCCATGGACGTGTTTTCGCCCAAGAACAAGCAACAATCACCCAAGTCCTTCACTTCCACCCATTCGGCTTCATTCTTGAGTTTAAAAACAACCAATGAGCCGTTTCCCAGCACAGTAGTATCGTCTAATTGTAATGGTCTTGACACTCCAATAAGTTCGCCAGAAACTTCAAGGCAATAGGATATAAAATGACTATAGATGGTTAATATGTGGTCTGGGATAGGGGACCTGCATACTGAAAACCACAATATTTCCACTGGATCCAATCTCCAACATTCAATGTCTGCCCAAATCCGAGGCGAGACCATACACGAGACCCTGGTTGTGTGCTATGTCAGTGAGGTAACGGCGAGATCTTTCCCTCGCCCAAGCTTCATCGCGGCCGGGTTTCACCAAGAACAGGTCGTCGAAGATGATTGCTGCCACTGTGCAATTTACGGATTCGCTTGGATTGCCTATGATGATTGCCTTCCTCATGAAGTTGTCAGGCTGCGTGAGGTCAACTTTTGTGAACAGTGGATGTGATGGCAGCCGAACTTGCTTCCTGGTCATGGGGTTGAGGAGGTGGATGTCCATGTCTTCTCCCACAGTAACCAACCAGCCATGGCCTGACCCGCAGCAGCGCCTCCCTTGTGCCTCCGGCAAGTAAAGTTGGAAAGTTTGGTGCATGCTCCACTCAATGAAGTTCCTATTGTCCGAGTCGGTCTTTTCGGGGAGCATAAGCTTGGGAAGGTGAAGCGAGGAGCATGCCAGTGAGGGCCTCCATTTGCTGGGCAAAGCCAAACCATTGGCTGTCAAGGACGAGGCATCTCCACGATTTACAAACAGCACTGAAACTGACAAGATCAGAGAGGTTGCCCTTCATCCGGTTGGCAAGGAGAGAAAGAATGTCAAAGGGGAGGTTTGACCAGGATCTGTCATCGGCTATTTTCTTCCTCTTGCAGCGAAACCCTAGGACAAATACAGGTCCTATTATTAGATTCTACACTTGGGGCATAGCTTCAACTAGTACAAGAGTACACAAAGACTACCATATCAATTAGTAGGTTATAATAATTTATAAGTCACACTTTAAAACGCACATGAAAAAGAATGACATGAGAGAGATGCCAGACCAAGAGAGAAAGTAAAACATCGTACTGGAGTGTGGACACTCCCATGTCCATTCAAGTAATAATAATCTTCCCCTGAAAAGGACAACTAAATTAGAGGGAAATTTATCGAATTTGGGGGTGGAATCATCATATGATCTAAGTGAATGGCTAGTTCTCCACTTAGCTGGTAAAGGAATATCCACACTAACTTGCCAATACTAAGCAATCTCATAATTAAATCCAACGCGGCAGAAAGAAAGGGATCAAAAACAGTCAGGTTGTCAGCTCCAAAGCACCTCCTACCATCTCCCTATCACAGTTTGCACATTTAAGCCAACGCTGCTCGCATCTGTTGATCACCGCAAAACATATTTCAAGGTTAGGATCATAGAATCCTAACATCTTATCATAGATTGGCAAATGAGATGGAGATAACCAAGATTCAATCCGTTTACACTCCTCACGACGTGATCAATCGCATGCAAGCAACATCACATTTTCACAGAATGAAAAGAAAGAAGAACAATAACAACAACAGCAACGGCATCAACCACAACAACAACAACAACAAAGATCTTTTAAAAGAAATATATCTACAAGATTATGGCAGATAAACTTCCGCATAGCGGTACCTAGCTCACCCTGGGCTGAGGAGAAGGTGACTCCTCCTCCTACTCCTCCAACTAGACCCACCCCGCCCGAACGCCAAATCTCCTTCCAACCCATACCCACTTCCGTCCCAAGAAACAAAACCGAAACTCGTACCTGCATCTTGGTCCGCTGCGGTCGTCGTCTCCGGCTGCATCTGGGACGACGGCGACAGTCTTCTCCGAGATGGGGTGATCGGGCGGCGGCGCCGACGACGGCGACGGAGCGAGGACGCTCGGGCGGGGGGCAAAGTGAAATGGAGCTTTTGCTGCCCGCCCGCACTTCTTTAGCGCCAATGCAAATCAGAATCAAATCATAAGATAACGTAAGTCTCTTAAAGAGTCCAGAAAGTTAAGTAGGTGGCTTAATCAATTATGAGCTTTAAAAAATTTTGGTGGCTTAATATGCACTTAATATATACAAAGAAATTTCAACTATCCTAAAACACAAACATATGCACTTAATATATACAAAGAAATTTCAACTATCCTAAAACACAAACATATGCACTTAATATATACAAAGAAATTTTGGTGGCTTAATCAATTGTGAGCTTTAAAAAATTGACACCCATTAGTATTTTGGGACCATTTCTTGTTGCTTTCTAGCTTTTTTATATTTCTTTTAGAATAAAATTAAATTTTTTATATGCTTAGCCTAGCAAATTAGTCATTTAGTTAGCTCAACTCTTAGTACTTAAGCAAGTCTTAATCCATATTTATCGTTTGTGAAGCGGCGTGCTCACAAGGGTTTTTCAATATTAATTATTTAAATTAATTAGAGACTTGCCTAGGAAATACAGACGATATTGCTAACCATCAGAAAATAAAGATGGACACGACAATTTTACATTGTTTCGTAGGCGGTGTACCACGTGTACGTCGAAAGTGAGCAACGCTCACACTTCACTGTTTTTAATATTTTATTACAACTTACGGCCAAATTATATTTACAAAATTTGGAATCAAAAAATCACTCAATTGGATCGAATCAGTTTAAATCGGTCAAAAATCGATTTAATTAAATTTGTCTAAATTTGTCTTATACAAAAATTTCAACTTAGTCAAAATCGGTAAATTATTAGTTATAGAAATGTCATTTTGATATTATAGAATGTATTATCTTTTATGGTATTTATTCATATTTTTTTAGATTTTTTGAATTATTTAGAGTTAGTTATTATTTTTAACTCGAGTCGGATTCGAGTCAAATTTTAATTACGAGAATGCCATGACTATTTCTTTATTTCTTTCCCCTTTTTTCCCCACATCTGCCGCCCTCCTTCCCCCACGCCGCTGGCGTTGTGGGGCCATGCCTCCCCCTGCCAACCCCACCTCGTCCCTCCCTGCCTCCCCTGCCGACCCCGCCCCCTAGCCCCCCACCTAGTCGGCCGCGCCCGCCACCTGCGGCCCCTACACCCCTCCCTGTGCCACCCGCCCCTGCACCCCTACCCCTTAGGCCCCTCCAGATCCCCACCCCCCGGTTGCTGCCCCGTCCTCCCCCTCCTTGTCTATCACCATCGTTTGAAATCGGCCGATTTGGGTTAATTCCAAAATTGGCTCGAATCAACCGATCCGCATGATTTTTTAAATCAGAAACCTCCGATCCAATTTAAATTGGTCAATTCCGAGTAAAATATACCGATTTTTGCAACTAAGGACCAAATAACGAATTTGATTCAGCCCTTAACTAATACGAATCCCAATATCGTGTAACCAAGCTTACCACACCCGATTATTGAAATGGGCTTCATCAGCAAGCGTGCAGAGCAGCTGAAATAACTTATCAAATTTGCAACATTACGTGAGCCAAATGAATTGATCGCCAAGTTTAATCGGTCACGGGCTTGCAACATAAACATCCTTAACAATCAAACGGTACATAAATCCAATTCTCTCTTCTTGGATCTTCTTCTTCATCCAGCTCAAAATATTGTCGCCAACTCCTGGCCGCCAAATGAGCAGTCGTCGCCCCCGTTGTTTTCTTCACCCTCTCTATTTATAGACCAACCTTCCTCACAATTTTCCTTAAAATTCTCTAGCCATCCCTGTTTGATATTAACTCTAATTATTATACGGCTCTTAACAGGGCCATTGAATTAAATATTTTTAGGAGTATCTTATTTGGACACAGTTGATCATATATATATTTTGGCTAGTTCTTATTTTGAAAAGATCTAAACCGCCTTGGTATTTATTAAATTCTCTCGACATTTATTAAGATTTCAACTTATATCCATCTTAAACGTAGGACTAGTATTCTCAATAAAATCTCATCTACAAAAGAAGAGATCTCTCCTCAAATTGGGGAGATCATCGTATAATGAAAGTTGCCGACCAACTTGTACATAGGGCTGGAGGAGATGAGGTTGCAATACATTTTTTCGTGTGAATGACCCACCGAGCGACTGGAAAAATCATAAATTAATGATATAAATGATATTTTTAAATTTTATTACCAAATTATCATCACATCAATCATACTTTTTGATTTTTTTCATTGTAATATAATATTTCTCTATTTAAATAGAAATATGTTAATAAATAAATAAAAAAGATAACAAATTTATAATTAAGATATTAATTGTTGGTGAGAAAAATTATTATTCATGAAAAAAATGATTACGTAATATAATAAATGTGAGATAAAAATAAATTCATACACTGATATAATTTTTACCGTATCTGATCGTGACTGACTTGACCGAAGAAGTTTAACTGTGGCAACCAACTTTCGCCCGAGGTTAACTAGACGGACATAGACAATGTCTTACCTGACGTCCGACCAACTGACATCACCACTAATCTAAAGTATGAAAATATATTATTTTTTATTTTCAACAATTTTGCCATTTCATTATCATTGTTTTTGCCAAATGTATTTTCTTATCATCTTTGTAATCCATTCCTTCAATAATTTTTTTTGAAGAACAGACTTAAATTATTTTTTACATTTTTTTTGTTCTTTTATGTTTTCCTTATTATTTTTGTGATATTTTTTGTAATTGAAGTTTAAAAGTGAATTTTTTGTATATTTGTGTAACAAAATAATTTTTATTTAATCATGTCTAAAATTTTGTCATTTTATTATGATTCTTTTAATATTATTTTAAAACTCAATAATCATTCATTGAAAAAATGCATTTAATGAATGTGGTTGTAAAATATTTTCATTTTCTTTTATCTCTATTGAGTATTATACCCCACGTGCGTTGCGCGAGTGTTTTCGCTAGTTTATCTTATAAGTCAACATAGTCATATTTATCAAATTTTCACAAATTTGTAGCTTATATTTGACATGAATTTTATATTTTTCAATTTTTCATGTATTAGATGGGTAGATGAAGTATCAAAGTCAAAAAATATCTACTTTGTGTAATTTGTAAAAATAAATATTGAAATGTTTTTATCTTGTATTAGGTAAACAACATTTAACATGAGTGACAAAGGCGCCTTGGTTTAACCCTCCATCTCATTACCTGCACTCGCGTCTGAATTTCCATCACGAGTGAGCAAAATTTGTACATAAACAAATAGCGACTCCATTGAGGAGCTAATTTACAAGGTCGCTTGGAAAGAAACTCAAAACAATGGCTGAACATAAAATTTATCCCCATTTCATATTTGTGACCCACATATATATAATAGTCTAAAAACAGTGTTTAACTACAATCTCTATTATTCAAATTCCTTCTATTTATACAATATAACGTGTTTAATCTAAAAAAGATATTGGTCTATAATAACAAAATTAAATGTTGAAAATAAAAGATTTTTCAGGTCTAGGCAATTGCATAACATGCATGTAAAAATCATGATATTTTAGCACTACGTGATTACAAATTGAAATGTTTGTTGCTGGGTTGTCTTTAATTTCTAACGAGTTCCAGCAAATCATAGTATGTATACATATACAATTGGTTCATTTCAGATACTTTTCAGCTATATTAACTATATTTCACTCTGTGGAAATTGCATTCTATCAGTTTCAATGATTGATTGTAGGACGACGTCCTGCAAATCGTTTCATCAATGCTTTTCATTTAATTTAAGGTCCTGTACCCAAAAATTAGCTTGGTTTACAATAATAAGATATAAATCGTTGAACATAGTTTTAACTCAAAAATGTTCCTTGAATCGATTCTGTGATTTGCCGAGTCAAACTCCATGAATGACTTCACAGTGATGAATTTTATAATTAACTCACGAAGTCACATTATAAAAGGTATCAAAATATATTATTTTTATTTTAAATTAACTAAATTAATATCTTTTAAGTAGCGTAATCATGATATATTTTCAAGCGTTAAAAGAGTAATATTTACTAATTTCATATAACTTTTTATTTAGATAATTAAAAAATTAATAAAAATGATACCAAATCGGCTTAACCATTCTATGACATGTCGAGTCGAGTTTGAATATAAAATGGTAGAAGAGCCTCTATTATTTCTTATTTTTTTGACATTTTACCTAACACCAGTTTTAAGTAGGTCTAAAATAAAATTGCAAAAAAAAGAGTCTAATGTAAAGCAACGAAACACCTAATATATTCACAGGATAAAGCCTCGGACTGAAAGTAGCCCAAATTTGTGGAAGAGCCTCGGCCAAATACCTCAAACGCCCCCCCCCCCAGCCCAGCCCCCTCCGAAGAGAGCGACCGGAATTTGCCATCTATCAAGCTAATAAGTGTTAAAATGGCGTCTCCCCAATTTGCCATCTATCAAACAATAAGGACATGTCCTTCCTTCCCCAAAATGGCGTCTCCCCAATGTTGAAACATACGCAGTCCCTTTTGAAGCAAGACGTGGGGGCAACAGGTGACAATGCCGTCGATTCACCGTTACCCAGAAACAGGCAACAATTTCCCAAATCCTTCAATTGTACCCGTTCTCGAGTTTAAACACCCTCACAGTACCTGCAGATATGTCTGAGAATGTGCCATCGAGTATTAGATTTGGTCTTGTCACTCCTATAAGTTCACCACCAACGTCCCCCAAATAGAATAGCACGGTAGAGGCAGCCCGTAGGTTGTCATGGATTAATGGTGGCAACAAGGAGATCATCCTCATTCCTTGCACGGCTGGGTTCTTTTTATAGGAGTTGTTCATGCCCCAAACTTGGACTGCGGCAATGCTGTTATAGGTTATACCATGCAAGAGACCTCACATCGAAACTATTCCTCACCATCGTCCACGCCTGGTCGCGACCGGGTGTCAACAAGGCAAGCCCAGTTAAATAACTAGTACTACATCTCAACGACGAGACGATTGCCGCCCCGGTACAGATGCCGGAGTCGTATGGTCTCCCGACGATTATCGCCTTCTTTATGATGTAGTCGTGAAGCATGGTGTCGGGGAAACTCTCACGAGGAAAGTCGACGGGCGACAGCTGCGACGGCAGCCGGATTTGTTGTCCGGTGATGGCGTTGAGCAGGTGGACGTCCGCGTGGACGTGGTCGCCCCTGGTGACCACCCAGCCATTGCCCGATCCGTAGCAGTGACTCTCCGGCCTCCGGCAGGTGGAGTCGGAAAGCATGTCCGGTGTCCAAGTCGAAGAAGTCCCTGCCGGCGTTGGGGTCGCGGTTGCGGGTCTTCTCGGGAAGCATGAGCTTGGGCAGAGAGAGGGAGGGCAAGCCGATCAGGGCCTCCAACTGCTGGGCGAAGCCCAACCATTCGTGCTCGATGAGGGGAGATCTCCATGACCAGCAAATAGCCCCGAACCTGACAAGATCGGAGAGGTCAACGGCCACTTGCTTGGCAATTGGGTGAATGAGCTCCAACGGAAGCTCCGACCAGATCTCGTTGGCCATGGCTCGTCTATCGCTCCTGCTACTCGGGTATTAAAATTAGGGGGAATGCATGCAAGAATCTGTAACACTTTATTTAAAGGACGGGTTGATAAATATTAATAATGTATATTTAAACA